>JARKHS020020429.1:0-283274 GCA_030143305.2 Amblyomma americanum
GTTAGATGAAGCGGTAAACTGGAGGAACGCGGCAAGCGTACCGTGATAATACCCAGTCTGCAGTAGTGCTGGGCTGGTGGCTAGCCTTGGAGATCCTTGCCTTCCGCGTCCGTTCCTTATAACGACTCAAGTAGATGAAGCGATGGTCGCCCTTTTCACGGTCAAAAGGGCACGCAATGGAATGCTTTACGTGCCACATCAGCCAGTAGGAGAAGAAAAGTCGCCTCGCTAGGTTTATTCGTTGTTTTAAACTCGCACTCTCATGGCCCCTTGTGTTCAAGATTGGGGAATGGGACTGGGAGGGAACAGGAAAGAAAGTGCTCGAGGTGAAGGCGAAACGAGATTGGATGTAAGCGGCATATTGTCATCTGGAGATTGAAGCTGTCAGACGCCACTTGTGTGCCTCTCTCTGTAAAAGCTTTTAAGTGGCGCCATTAAACCTCGACGCCTATGTCGCATCAATGGGGGAGCTCCCGCTTTTTGTCATTTACTCTTAGTAAATATAGCTGTTGTTCCCGAGGATTTAGGTTCTTAATTTATTGCGCATGTCTCGGGCTGCGGCACTTCGATGCTTCGCCTAATGCTTCTTCCAAAACCATTGGGAGCTCAATCAATGTGCCTTTAGGGAGCGAAATAAAATTAGATAACTTTGGTTGAAGAAAAAGCTTTTATTGGAGAATCTTCAGCTCCAATCGTTTTCATATGACATGGGATAGAACGGGATCTGTGCTTTCTTCCTGCAATTCCGTTCTCTTGAAGAAAAAAAAATGAAAATTGGCCAAAGTTGCCATCTTTCCAACGCGGTTGCCCCGTATCACTCTGCAGTGCTTTAAACGTGTACTTCCAAACGATGGTATCGCTCATACCGTAGCCGAAATATCGAATGCTGCAACGCAAAGATAAAGAGATCAAACTTTTGCATCCATCCCAGATAATTGTTAAAGTAAACTAGAGAAATCCGTTTTGGTCAAGTACCCTTTGCCACCTAACCAACGACCCTTTCCTGCAAAAACGTTGCGCGCCCGCCTGACATGCAGAGAGCCGAGGTTCAAACCCGAATGCCGGCCGATTCGTTTTTTCATTTGAAACTTCTTGCGCCATTTCTGTCACTGTGCTGAGGCCTTGCTGTCAGTCCTAGTTCAGAGCGATGGCATTTCGACCGAACGATCTGTACATCTTTTCTGAAAATAAAAAAAGACCTTCTTGCGAAGCTATGAGTGTCTTGAGGTGGCTGTTACCCGAGGAATGGTAAAATCGCTGAGATGAAACTACCGTAGCGAGTGCTCATTTGAAGTGCTTGTACCTAATTATTTTGTGTTCCCGAACCATTTCAGTATTTGTATTTTTGAGTCATAGTTGGTTCCAGAGAATGCGCTCAGGTGACGAAGATATTTTATTGCTTTTAGATAGAGTAAAACAAATATTATATGACAGATTTGTTGCCCGACGCTGCTTTCAGAAAGTGCCAATCTCTGTTAAACCGGAAGACGAGCCAACTGGCGGAAATATTTGTGTCACGTCGAGAAAACCCTTTATGCCTCTCCTCTCCTTTAAAATTTATCATCATCATCATCACCAGCCTGACTACGCCAACTGCAGGACAAAGGCCTCTCCCTTATCTCAACAATTAACCCTGTCATTTTCGAGCTGCGAAATAATTCAACCACGTTCTTTATAACTCAAATTCCAGTCTTGTATGCGTTTACCACTACAACTTTGTGAGCCTGTGCGCAGTTGATCAGGCGAACTAGTGGGCACCTAAGCTGAATGGAGGCAATGACCATGAACGAGTGGTAGGAGGGGGTAAAGAAAAGCCAGAGAGGATATCATTTAGCGTTGGCTGCAGGATTAGTTGGTCGTTCGTAACACCATGACATCTTTCCAGAGTACATAAAACAAGCGGGCAGAGGGAGGGGAGACATCAAAGGCGCTCGACTTCAATGAGGTTCCCTTCCACAAATAGTAGGCATTTGTACACATTACGCGGCACTGGTTCCGTGCAGACAACGAATACATTTCGGGAACCGAATGATAATCTATCAAAAAACCAGAAACAACCAAAATACTCAAATATGAAATAAAAAGGGTGAGTTCTCTCAAATGTAAGCTTTTGTTTATTTTTGCTATTTAAATAATCATCCTGATCGCGAAATGTATTCGAGCGCCAGGGGATATAAGCGCCGCGTAAAGTATATAAAGAAGTACCTTTTGTGAAATGAAATTCAGTGAAAGTATAGCGCCCGTGGTGTGTCCTCTCCTATGCCAGTGTTTTTTAGTGTCATTGAAAGATGTGTCGTAGCTTTAAAGACAGCGAGGTTAATGGGAAGAAGAAACTGGTTTGGAAGCCGTCGATGGGGGAAAGTTAACAATATATACAAAGCGTGAGGGGAAAAAGAGTGTTTCAGGAAGATCAAGTCAGTGTGCAAAAACTAAGTGAAAAACTCACAGCCTATTGTGCAAGCAAGACCGCCTCAAGTCTCTGAGCATTGCCTGGCAGGCCTGCACCGCCGACAATCGCGACGGCCACTCTACAAGAATCCTCAACTGAGTCAGCGCGCGTCGATGAACACACTGCAGCGCTAGGCATAAATGCAGCCCTCGAGCAATGGTCAAAGATTTGTTATGATACTCCTAAGAAATCAGCTAAGCTTATTTTTCGGTACAACCAGGCGTGTGGCCGAAATCGTGTTGTGCTCGCGCTCATCAAAAGCCTGACGATGTAGAGTATCCTCGATCTAAATTTGTAATGAGGTGTAGGATATTACGTTTACTGGGACAAAATGATGCCAGCTTTTGCCTCCACGTGAAGGAGCGAAAACTTACATTCCGACGATTTTCTTGTTTATTTCAAAACACTGTTCGTCTCTCTTGCTTAATGCAAGACGCAGATAGAAGGAACTGCGAACAGAATGTTATGGTTGAGGAAGGCATCTCCTTTGGCATTCTTCAAACGTTGCGAAATTGTTGCAATTTGGGCAGCATCCTCCCCATTTGAACTGCTCGCACTTCTTGGTCAGAGGGTTGAAATACCACCTCGGCACAATTGCCTTGCATGGCCCAACTTGTTGCTGCTGCTTGCAACCTGCACAGAAAATGCCCATAATCATGGATGCCAATATGATCAGGTTACTATCATTTTCATGCCTCTAAGAGGCACATTCATAGCCGACTGCTGACAGCGTTCTCGGCTGATGTGCCATAAAAATGAAGTTTCGTAAAGTATTTAACACCAGCTTCAATCTTCTGCGTAGCCTGCGCTACGCACTAGCAGCCTAAAATGCACTGGTTGCATGAAAGATAGCGCGGACATCTACTGTGTACCGTTATACCAAGAACTTTTTTTTTAATTTAGCCGACAAATAAGTGGAACTGTAAATGTTTTTAGAGCCCGGAACTATGTAAATTATCGATTAAATAGCTGAAATGGGTATCTGAAAGCCTCCACCTCTGTCATTTCTAACACTTTAGCTCACTTTTCATCATCACGCAACTCCTTTATTTTCTCGATTATACCCCTCCCTTTCCCCTGGAAAGCCCCTCTCCGAAATAATCTTACTGTTGCGGCTTGCCAGTCCTTGGTGCGTGCAACGATGTGACGTCCCTCATTTGAGATTTAGAACTCTATGTTGATATCTTATTTCTAATCCCCCCCAAGATTTCGCTTGCGCAAAAGGCTGACATAATTTACAAAACTGAAAATGCGGTTTGTAATCTACGGAAATGGGGCGTGACAAGAGTGTAGTAAGCGCTGGGCTCAAATCTTTTGTATAATTTATGAACTAAGTGGAACCGTTTGTCTCTTATGTACAGTTCTATCATGATTCGTCCGTACGTTTCATTTTCTTATGCTAGGATAATTTTTGTTTTCATGTTGCGCTTGGCATAAGCAAACGATTGATATGCTCTTGTAAGCTGCGGAAACTTTATTGCGGCTTTCAGTAGCTAGCGAAGCATCTGCATGAAATGTAATTCAGAGGAAGATTGTCGTTACAGGTTTATGAAATTCTGACATCTTTTTTTTTAAATAAAAAAGTGAATACTTTTCTACCAAAAAATGAAATAAAGAGCCGTTGCCAATGCAGTGCGTTATTTTTCTTTACGCTTTTTGCAACTGCAAAGCTACAAATATTCTTTAGAATAGTGTGATAACCAAAGGCGACAATTTTTGTTTACTAAGCACCGTCACACTCAAATGTTTCAGGACGCTTGAATACCTTACTAGGGCCTATATTACGGCTCGTGCAACATCGCAGTTATCGCCAAAAATTTCGAGGTAGTGGTCATTTTCTTCACGCCATTTGTTCTACGCATAAAGCTAAGAAAGGCTATCAGAGTTGATCTTTCGGGCTTAGTGCGAACAGTGGCCGGCTGTGAATTCTGGAAAGCTCTGGACAGCGTTCTTAAGGTAGCATAATTAGCAAAATTTATAAATACAGTCAGTATTGAAGAATGATTTCTAAACTAAAACACATACCATCTGGATAGTTGCATGGCGGGGGAGGTGGACCTGAAAGAAGAATTGGATTAAAAAAGGAAAACTTTCTTAAGCATCATTGTAATAAAGTCACACCCTTCACTCCACCCTAGACACAAAAAGGCGCTCAAAATCAAGGATATTCAATAAACGTGGCCGGCATAGCCCAAAATACCACTGGTATCTGTAAATCAGCATAGTCAAAAACACCACTAGTATCTGTAAATTTTAGGGAGAATATTTGCCTCAGAGGACCGCATGTCGGATTTAAATATGTATGCGTAAGTCACGATTTCGGAGAGATAAACATGGTGGATAAACAGGGTCCTGTGAATACTGGCTGTGCCACGAATCTCGTGCTCCACCATGACCTCGCGCGCATAAACTAACTATGCCACATATTCTTTTGTATATATGCTTGCTGGCACACTATCATTTACATCCTTTACATTTGTCAACTACCTCGCCGCCTCGGCAGGATTTAGGCACCTTTTGAACTTGGTTTGTTTTTAGTCAACGCTTATATTTACTTCCTCCTAAGCTGCAGATGTAATCGGCCCGATATTGTAAACGCGTTCGCGATCCGTGGTCCTACGGTGGCCCTTTCTTGTCAATTCGTGGCCAATAATGGCGATGCGATACGAGAACACGTCCATTAATGGCCCGGCTATGCTCATAATTCCCCAACATTGGCATACCCTAGTGAACAACGATCAGCGAGGGCCAGCCAGAAGCAATGGCTCGCCAACGACGCGTACAAACTGGTATTTCATGGCGAATATTGTCCGAGCAGTTGCTATGGCTAGCCAGAGTAGCGTACATCATGGCATTCGTTGATTGATGTTGTCATGCCAATTTTTATGGCTCGTGAGCATCGAACATATCTTGGTGTAATTTCGTCAATATTGCCCTGGAAGTTGGGATGGCCTCCCAAAAATGTATACAAACTGGGCTGGGCTGCAAAATATTGCCCCATAGGTTGCGATGAGTACCAAGTGTACCACACATCTTGGGATGCGATGGTCAATCTCGTCCCACCATTAACGATCGCTTATAAAAAATAGGCATATCCTGGCATATGTTGTTCAACATTGTCCTGCCTGTTGCGATTGATTGCTGAAATTGTTTACATCCTTGCATTCCTTGGTCAATATTCTCCAAGGAATTTTGATGGCTCGCCGACATTGGTCTTGGCATTGCTTGGCATCTAAGTGTGATGTCACCCAAGCCAAGTATTTTAATATCCTACTTCATAAACCGGGCAAATTAGAGTTTCATTAGGCCAGAGCGCCCAAAAAGAGAGGAAAAAACAGCTGGAAATGCACATTTAAGTTTTGTAGATATAGCGGTGAGAGCCATATGCGCAGTGCGAGCTCTCAAAGTGAACAGCGCCGAGCGCGGCCGAGTTTTTTGGCAGGCATGTGCTAGACGGTCGCGTTATGCATATACTCGGGCCTTTGGTGAGGAACTTTTTTTGAGCGTGCGCTCTTCGTTCCTCAGTCCCTCACTTTTGCGCCATCGCCGTCGGCGGCGACAGCACCGCCATTATCAGGACAGAATCTTCCATTCTGTCTCTCTTCCATCGCCGTACGCTGAATTGAGTTTGGTTGAGCCGCCCCCCAGTTCAGGCAATACTAGTGCGTCGTGCGCGCGTGCGCGTCCACGCTTCCCAATCACTCTACAGGACACAGTGCGGCCCCTGGTCCACCCGCTGTGCCGAAACGCCGCCCGATGGGTTGCGGAGGGAACTCGGCGCAACGTCCGCGAGTTTCCTGGGCGTTGCGGGGCCGTTGCCTCCCCTGTACGAAGTAGGCACCTGCGGGAGCGACAAATGGCCCGCTGGGTGAAGGTTCCCCAGGAGAGAGGAGCCAACAAGGAGACGCGCTCGACGCATGTACGGCGGAAGGCAGAGAACGCATCCACCGGCGCCCGTGTTCAGAAAAAGCACTTTCCGCTTGAAGATTCATTTGAATGCGCTGCCACAAAACTTCTGTGGATTGGACGGCCAGCATATTGTGCCCTCTGAAACTGCGTTATGCTTGCGACGAGTTTATGCAGCGTTTTCTGTAATCTATCGAGTCTCCTAGCCAACGAACTTAATTTTTTCGAAAGAATTTAGACTCAAGTGTGCTTTTGATTCTTCGCCGCTCAACAATTGTCAGCACGCGCTTCAGTTCAGAGGGCACGATCGATATCTTTGTTCTAAGGCAATGCGACAAGTATATATTCTTAACTTTCAGGTCGTGTGCGCGATAAGATTAAAATGCATGATATGGTCCATGATATTCAGCATCCAACAACTCATTTAGCGATCACAAGGCCGTCATCGATACATTTAAAAAATGGAACTGTAAAAAGAGAAGTCTGAAAAATTGCTTGCTCGCACTGCAGCGAACGTGCGAAAACATTCAATCACATTACATATGTGTAACGGTCCTCTGAGTTTTATTTACATCACGCAAACCTTTCACGCTACTGTATGGTGCCTAAGTCATTTTGCTTCCTCTCGTCATGCGCTATACAAACAAGCTATACTTCGATACGACCACTACAGTGCACACGGGTGCACTTTGATTATATATTGTTTAAGATTGCATTACTTGGAAGCATAGCTGAAGAATAGGCGTACTTTGACAATTCCAAGTGATTATTCCTTGATTCACAACCCGCTTTGCAGTTCTTGTCATTTCTTTCACTAAAATTACCGTATTGGATAGCCCGCTGCATCTCGCCACTGAAAATTCGTAACAGTTTTTTCTAGCTTTCACTTCAGCTACTTTCCATTATTCTGATTCATGTTGTAATTATCTCTGTTTAAGTATTACTGTACATTTCAGGCATTCAAATGACGTCGGCTATCCGCAAGACAAACACCGAACTTCTTCGTTTCCAGCGAAAGGTCATCTGCCCTCTTCTCAGCGGAAAGTAAAAATTCGCGCTCTCCTAATAAATATACTAATTTTGTGATCAACTTTCCCAGAATCTTTAGCAATGCTCCCACTTTCAAACGTTTTTGGGCTGCCACTAATGTATGATCTGAAAACCTGAGAAAGAACCAGCTTTAAAAATAAAATCTCACCACAGTCTTGGCCACATGCGAAGGCGGCGAGGAAAACCGCCACGATGGCTGAAACAAATACTGCGTTCATGGCTTGCAATGAAATCATTCAACACGATGACGAAAGGCTGCTCTTTTATATGGTGAGCGGATATCATAAAAAAGAAGCCGTATATATCTGATTATAAATTCCAACTATTCCTCCACGTGCGATGCATTCCTGCGGGCGTTTGGCACGTGCGGCTGCGTTTTTTTCTCTGTATTTTTTGGAGGTCTAGTGCCACATGTAGCCAGAATATTTTTCCTCTATGCTGCTAAATTTGTACAAGGAATGGCTCATCTACACGTGGCTTCTAAGCTCTAGAGTCAGGTGACTATTTTATAGCAAACCTACGGTTCATACCACAACACCATTTTTATTATTTTTTGTATCTAAGCCATTTTTCCTCGAGGGACACTGCGTGGGAGTGTATGAACGGCATGCAGAACAAGCATAATCATTTTCCTTAAAGCCATTGAATTATGATTCACGTGAACTTTACGAGACTTTGGCTGACGCGAGCTGGCCGCAGCTCCCTGTTCGAGCCTCTGCACGCATTTTATTAGAAAACAGGGGCTCCTTAGTGACGCTTGCTTGACTGCGTGGTTGCGTGGACAATGCGTTTACGTCTTATCAATATGGCCAGCCAGGACGTTCACAGATACATCGGGCATCAAGTGCCAGGATGGAATTTTTAATATAACAATCGGTTATGCCTCTATAAATACGTTTGTTTGCAGGTCTCTATGGTTATCTGGATGCAAACTCTTAGCAACTGAAAATTAATGTATCTCAATTCAGCGCGCTAGTTTCCGTTTAAAGTCGAGTCACTTGTTTTGTTAAGTGCGCCAGCCTACCACGTTGAAAAGGCTCCAGTCGTTTGTTCTTCAGCGTTGCCTCCAACTTGCCAACTTATGCCGCCCATGGGGCCAAGAACTGAACAAATAGCTAATTACTGTCTGCTATACATTTCAAAGCTAGGCTTAAAAAAACATGCCGAACACTAGCTGAAACGACTCTCAAAAGCACACGCAGCTGGGATTAGCCGCGTAGGATAGGGTGCTTCGTCAATCCAAATTTTTTGGTAAAATTTAACGGAGACACCCAATATTCTACGAGACAAATTCTAACTTGCTTCCCCTGTTACTCATTTAAATTTGTGCAGAAGTTCACGCTTCAAACACGCACATAAAACACTCCTGGATTGATGAAAGCAACATGAAGCCACTACAACTTTCTTTTTGCCCGCTTAAAAACGTGCATGTGAGACTGCAAACGTTTTGTTCCAATAACAGCAACGAAAAACACGGCGTAACGCTGCCAACGGGTGATGGCGGCAGCATTGATATATCGTGTAGTGCGCAGCAAAACTCAAGCAGCACATTTTTTCTGCAGCTGCACGTTTTCAAATGCACAGCGTATGAGCTCGGTATATGAAGCGTATTACTTTTTGGCCCAAAGGCATCCGAATCCACAGATGGTTTCCATAAACTGTATCACGTTTCCTACATGTACGTAATTTTCCGCCACGTTCGGCACCTTTTCTTCGGTTGCTGCAAAACATTAAGAAATGCAAGGTTGCTAGTTTCCAAATAATCCCGGCCACGGGAATATACCGATATGCTTTGCTTTCAACGGTTATATCTGTTGTTTGTTAGCTTATTAAACCAATGTACTTCTGCTGAAAAAAATGAAGGAACACTTATCTCGGAGGCGTGGTTACAGTTTACGCACTACGAAAACGTAACACCTTCCAGTCATATTCCACAATATTATCGGTAGCTGTCTAAGGCCTTATTTTCCGTTTAGTCTAAACGTTAACTCTGAGAGTCTATTGTAGACTTTGACACACACAATACCGCATATATGCTAATTTTGGTTAGGAATGAAAATGAAAATTGGTTTTAAGGAATGGAAATGACACAGATAACTGTGTCACATATCTCGGTGGGCACCCTAACACTGCCGTGCGGGTAAGGATAAAGGAGTGAGTGAAAGAAGAAAGGAAGGAAAAGGTGTCGTAGTGGAGGGCTCCGGGATAATTTCGACCAGCTGACCAACCTGCACTGAAATCGCACAGCACACTAGCTTCTGAAATGTTTATTCTGAGAGTCCTTCCTTTACACGAAAGAATAAAGTTAAATATGGAATACACGTATTCCTTCCTCTATACTTTGTGCCGTAACCTTATTGAAAAGGAAGCAAAATCATTCCAAACCTTTTATTACGTTGTGCTTAGTTTTCATTAAGATCGATTTATGGTACTAAGCTAACCTCGATGCCCTTTCTGCTATTTTCCTATCAATTGAAGAACTGAGTGGGCGTCATGATGTCACATAAGTCATTTCCATACTTGTTCTTGCTGCTGGACACTATGCTGGTCCTGCAACGCCGTCGCAAGCACTATTGCTATGAGATTCGTCAAAAAAGCCTAGTTGGTGTTGCACTGCTCTGTTTCTTGAACGCACCGAGTGGCGACAAGGACAAAATGAACCAACGTTTGGACAAGGCGCCGCAAGCGTTCAAACAACAACGCTAAGAGAAGTAGAAAATTTCCAATTAGCTGAGACGTCCTCCCAGCTAAGTAGAATTTTGAGTGTGATTCTCTTGTGACGATGATAGCCACAGGGACAGTACAGAATTTTGAACCCTCATCGCATTCTGATGCTCTCACTGGAGGTGCATCCTACATAGCTACAGAGGACTTACTGCTAGCAAAGCAAGTTTAGCACCACGGCTCTCGTCCCGCCTTCAAAGAAGTCGGCAACGTCCGCTTTGAGGTCCTGATAACTGTTATTACCTTTTCACTTATATCCTGGCTCAAACTATTGAGGAAGGAAGACGCGGTGGTATTATTACCGCTAGAGAGTTAATCTGAAGGTTCGCAGCGTAGCAAAATTGTCTAGTGTATGTCGCAGAAGCAGCACAAGCTCGAGCGCTCCGTCCCGTGGCACTGCACGCATGTGGTTGTATTCTGCTTGGCACTAATCCGGAGGTTGAGAGCCTAAAAAAATTGCCTAATCTATGTCCGTGAGGCTGACCTAGCATCGGCGCCCCCACAGAACTGCCCGCTCATAATCGTCTTCTACGTAGAACAAATCCAAGCTTTCGATGTGATTCGAATGAGTAAAACACAATATCTTAAGGATTTTCTAACATTATTGTTTCCTCTAAAACAAAAAGGATGAGAATAAACATTCTGCAAGAGATTAGCATCACTCCTGTCATTCAAAAAACTGAATGCTGCATGTTTACGGGGGCAACAATAGAATAAAGCTTCTGACTTAACTGGATTCTGAACTGGAAGGAGAGCGTGCCTTATGTCTGCCTTCAAAATAAGGCCTTCTTTAAGTATTTGTTTTATTAAGCGAACAGCTATCGGTAAAGCTCTTCATAGCTAAGCAAATTAAAAAGGTTGCGCGAAGCAAAACTAAGAAGAGCACAGCAAATTTTTTATTCTAGACTTTTTTCGCATTTATCTGAAGAATTAAAAGGGTTGACATGACCAGAAAAATATTCTCCTAAAATTAAGGTAACTGCTCTTGGCGATCCAATAAAGAACCACAAATTTTATGGCAGACTTCGTTGGGATTCCTGCACTAAGTTTGATAATTTTGGTGTGCAAGGCCAATATCGCTTTCAAGTAGCCGCTGAAGTCACACAAAAAGCAATCGGGAGGAACAATGAGATTCAAGCTGCTTAGATTACGATGCGTATTATGTTTTAAAACAGAAGAAATGAAAGCAGCAATGTCTCTATTGAACTGTAACACAAAAGCCCACTTTCCAAAACAGCTCAAATATTCGTCTTTGTGCTTGATGTGACTGATGGATCCTGTAAGAAGTTTATAACTGTGTGCTAGCCAAATAAGTCATTTTTATTTTTGTGGCACCGTAACTTTCATTCTGTTCTGACCTTTAGATCTGCTTTCTATGCTTATGGTATAGCTTGGGCAACATCCCGATGACACCCAATCATTTCAAGGCAGGAAGAAATTTCATCCTTCCTTTCTTTCGCCAAGAATAAGTGAATAAATGTCAATACTTTTCATTTTTCAGCCTTAGCATACCACAAAGCTGACTTGGTGGTACTCTGGGCAGCACTAAATAGCAACATTAGGTTTGCATGTTTAGCAAAAATTTTAATATGAACGCAATGTTGATGGAAGATTTCAAACCTGGAACGCATACCATCTGGATGGGTGCATATTGGAGGGGGCTCTCCTGAAAAAAAATGCATCAGAGAGGCAAACTTTCCACACTCGATTTGCATTCATGTCATGACCTGCGCTCCACCTTCTTCCTGTACGCACAAATTAAGTTAATATTTAGGAAACTTTATAAAGCTGCTGGATATAATAGAAAAAACTGTAGAGTTTGACTACGTTTTGGATTCATAGGCTTAACGTGCCAAAGTGACTCAAACTATGAGTGGCGCCGCAGTCAGGGCCACATGTTATTTCGACCACGGAGGTTTCTTTAACGCGCTCTGACATCGCACAGTACGCGGGCCTCTAGCATTTCTCCTTAATCAAAAAGTGAGCAATGCGGCCGTGATCGAACCCGCGACTTTTGGGTAAGCAGCCCAGCACCATAACCACTGAGCCACCACTGTGGCTAGTTTAAAAATGAGCTGACATTATGGCCTGGGCTGACTTCACATCGCTTTAGCATCAATCACGCATTCCGGGCAATTATGCTTTGTTGACATTGTGGGCCGTGCGTACGATGTATATATGAGATAACGCCGGCCGCACATAACTTGCGCTTAATAACTAACTGCATTGCACTCTTTGTTTCATTGCTTCAGGGCGCGAGTACACTGTCAACACTTTATTCTCGAGAACAATCCACATTTTGCGTATTTAAATTAAAACTCTTAATTTCGAATTATAAATTAATCAAGATGCTAAACCTTGCAGAATATTTGATTAAGTTGATTAAACTATTTCATACTGTAAAGACCTATCGATGGAGCATGTAGTGTCAGAGTTCATTTTGAAAAGAACACTTTCAAGCCACATTCATTGAACGTGTTACTTGTTCGTTATGTTGGTTCTATGAATACAGCTACTGAACTTCTGAACAGTATTCACGGCTGCACTAGTTAAAACGAAATTTTAAGAATAATTTTTTTTACCTGTCACATCCACTACTTTCCGTACTCTTCCTTGCTGCTATTGTTGATGTTTAAATATTTTCTACCATTCATCTCTGCATATCACTTCGGCGACCCGCAACTGAGAAGAAGAAAGAATTTTAATGAAAGAAAGGCGGAGAGGTCGGCCGGTGGTAACAGGGCCCTGGCCTGCTACTCCACACAGGGGAAAGGGAAGGGGAGGAAAAGGAAAGTGTGAATGAAGGCTGATGATGGCATAATACAATGAGTTTCACGGGTGATGTCTATGCACACGCACACACAAACACACACAACACTGGCTGGCGCTCGCATCGCGGTTACTGGACACACATAAAACTCAAAACTGGTGTCTGCAACACAACACCGACACGTCATTAACCATGTAGGTTGTGCACAGGTGGTCACAAACGAGTATCCAGGCCTGTTTCACACAAAAAGTTGAGCAGGGCTTTTGTCACACGCCACCAATCAGAACGTCTCGTCCTTGCGCCCAGAAGAGTTTCCTCAGAGAGAGGGCGAGAGTCCAGGTTTTTCACGGTCGCCTCCAATGTCGTTCTTTCAGAAGTATACTTCGGGCACGCGCAAAGAAGGTGTCCAATAGTCTCTGGTGTGTTGCACTGTGCGCAATTTGGGTTACTTTCGATGCCGATCTTGTGAAGATAGTGTTTGGTGGAGGCAACGCCAAGCCGTAGCCGGTGGAGTAAAGTCCCATGACGTCGCACCACCACAGATGGGAAATGTAATCGTGAGCCAGCGTCAAGCTTACACACGCGGTCCTGTTGATGACTCGGATCATGCCAGTGCGACTGCATTGCCGCCTGCAATAAATGCGCCAACAAGGCTCCAATGTCTGATCTTGAAAAGGCTATCTCAATGAAAGCACCATCACTATGTGCCATCCGAGCCTCGGCGTCAGCACGCTCGTTTCCCGCTATGCCGCAATGGCTCGGTATCCATTGAAAATTTATGATATGGCCGCGGTGGAAAGCCTCGGCTAACAAAAGCACAATCTGTTGAACCAACTGCTCGCATGCTCTTGGTTTTAGATAAGTTTGTACGACCTGTAATGCCGATCTCGAGTCGCAGAATATAGTCCATTGCTGCGCTGGCTGGTGACCAATATAAAGGACGGCTTCTCGTATGGCTGCCAATTCGGTTGCCGTAGAGGACGTTTTGTGCATGAGCCTGAAACGGTGACATGAGGCATTTCCTGGCACTATCACCGCTGCAGCTGAAGAAGTGGTCGTAACGGATCCGTCCACGAAAACATGCTGGGTGTTAGTATACATAGATGTAATGTATGACAGCGCCAGCTGTTTCAGTCCGACTGTTGGAATGTGCGTTTTCTTTGTTATCCCTGGGATTGTTGTCCGTATAGATGGTTTTGGGACTGCCCAAAGTGGCACCTCCGCAATCTGGTGTGGCGCGTAGTTCGAAGGCAGCGCATTTCGCTGCATCCAAAGGGCTCTGGAAAAGGCTGCATCTGGACGCACCGCACTAATGTTAGTCAGGGGGTGATGACGATGCCTGGTCAGATGCCGCAAATGCACACGAAGTGGCTCCTGTTGAAAATAAATTCGTGCTGGGCAGGCGCGGGCCTCATAAAATGTGCCCCATGTAGAAGTTTTACATGGCAAACCCAAGCATACTCTTAAAGCACGAGCCTGCGCGCTTTCAAGCACACGCAGGCCTGATAGTCTGACCCCCGAGAGAACGGGTGCACTGTATCTGAGAAGGCCGACTACCAGCGCCTGGTACACGTGTAGTAAAGATCGCTCAGAGGGACCCCAACATTTTCCTGCCATACACCGCACAATGCTTGCAAAGCTGTCGAGCTTTTTCTTGAGCACAGAAATGTGCTTCGTCCAGGACAGGTCACGGTCTATCGTAACACCTAAGAATTTGTGATGTGTTACGTATGGAACAATTTGCCCGTCGATTGTGACCGGATACCACGCCATTATCTTGCGTGTGAAAGCCAATGTTACGCTTTTAGTTGGCGAAAGTTCAAGCCCCTGACGGCGCAAGTACGCAGACGTAATGGACACCGAACGCTGCAATCTTGCTTGCACTTGGGGACGCGTGACACTTGATGTCCAGATGCAAATATCGTCTGCGTAGGCGGATATTGAAACAGTCTTCGGTAGTTGTTTGAAAAGGCCAATGAGCACGAGATTGAACAACGTTGGACTGAGCACTCCTCCCTGAGGAACACCACAAGCAACATGATGATCTGCTTTGTCACCTTCAAGAGTCTCCATGTAGACTTTCCGGTTTGTCAAATAGCTTGCAATCCAATTGTGTAGACGTCCGCCTATACCACATTCTTCGAGTGCATTTAGTACTGCATCATGCTGAACATTATCGAATGCGCCCTTTATGTCGAGGAAAAGAGCAGCAGTCAACCTGTGACGGCGTTTTTCATGTTCTACCGTTGACACGAGATCAATTACACTGTCGATGGCAGACCGGCCTTTGCGGAAACCCGTCATTGTGGAAGGGTATAGCCCATGTTTTTCAAGGAACCATTCTAGACGGGTTAGCACCATACGCTCCATCGTCTTGCCAATACAACTTGCCAGAGCTACTGGTCTGTAGGATGTTAATGTGAGTGGCGATTTCCCTGGTTTGAGCAAGGCCACAATGCGGCTTCTTTTCCACTGCTGTGGTACAGTGGCAGAGGCCCAAGAGTGGTTGAACAATGTTAAGAGGGCTTCCATTACCTGTGGGCCTAGATGACGAAGCGCATTGTATGTTATTCCATCAGGTCCTGGGGATGAAGGATGCGTGCAAGCAGAAAGAGCTGCTTTCAGTTCTTGAATTGTGAAGGGGATGTCCAGTCGATCGTCCATCGTGGGGGGAGCACATCGATGCTGCCGAGGTAAAGAAGCGCTTCCGGCAATTCTCGAGCAGAAATCCTCCGCCACCTCTAGTTCTTGCCGTCTATCATGAAGTGCCAATGCACGGAAAGGGTGTTTCTGCTGGGGAAATGTCGGCAGTGCTCGAACAACGTGCCAGATTGTGGAGAGTGGTTTGCGGGGATCCAATCTGCTGCAAAATGACCGCCACCGTTGTTTGCCTAGGTTCTCCAAATAGCGCTGTATTTGCT
Source organism: Amblyomma americanum (assembly GCA_030143305.2). NCBI lineage: Eukaryota > Metazoa > Arthropoda > Arachnida > Ixodida > Ixodidae > Amblyomma > Amblyomma americanum. The sequence continues at coordinate 15,821 of JARKHS020020429.1, forward strand.
TCTGGGCACGTCGAGAGGCCCGGAGATCCGAGACATCCTTTGTCCTCCGGTATTTTCTTTCTGCGCGCCGACGAATCGCCCGAAGCTGCGCGTAGATCACATCCACTGGTGCTGTGGAATTTGGCGCTGAGATATTGCGTGTTGTATCGTGCATGGCCGAAATAATACGCTGTTCCACATCTGTTGGATCAGCGAGTTTCCCACAGGTTTTTTCTAGAACAATGCGGAAAGCACTCCAGTCGGTGCAACGTATTTTGGCATTTGGAAGACGGTGAAACCACCGTAGCTGCACATACGTCGGTATGTGGTCACTTCCATAACTTTCAATATCAGCACACCACGTTGCGAACGATGACAGGCGCCTGGATACAAATGCTAGGTCCAGGCAGCTGCTGTAGGTAGTCCCGCGTAGAAATGTCGGCGTGCCATCATTGAGCAAAACGAGACCTGCATTGTTCATGAACGTGGCGATATCCCGTCCTCGAACGTTCGTAACGGCGCTTCCCCAGCCGTGGTGATGCGCATTGAAATCTCCTACTATTATATGGGGTTCCGAAACGCTGTCAAGTAGCGATTGTAGTCGTAGGGCATCAAATCGACCCCTTGGTGGTATGTAGCCACCTATAATAGAGATTGTGCGCCCATTCAAAGTCACAGTGATTGCTACATACTCGTTGCTACTGCCCCCAGGAATTTGATGCCGAACGTAAGTGAGGTCACGACGGACGCATAGTAGTACCTTGCTCAAATGCCCAGCCGCTTCAGAGAGGAAACTTTCATAACCGGACAGTCGAAAAGGAGATGTGATATTAGGCTCACATATTACAAGCACCGGAAATCGGTATTTGAAGATCCTCTGCCTGAGATCTGCTAGGCGGCCTCGCAGACCTCGAGCATTCCATTGTAATACTGCCGATCGAGAGATTCTCTCCTGCAGTGAGGGTGCTGACGACGGTAGAGCCATAATTTTGACTGCTATTAAAGGGTGGCAAGCACCGGTTCAATAGCTTCTAAAATTTGGACAGCAGCCTTAGCAATTGGCGTGTCCACTCCAGCAATTATCAGCCGTAAGGTGCCTATCAGCTGTTTCAGCATCGCCCTGATGTGATCATCTGTTGTCGACACAGCCGGCGGACGCACAGGCGGACGTGTCACAGAGCTTACAGTACGCGATGGTAGAAGTGGCCACTCTGCGGGGTCCTCCTGGGGGGTTGTCAGTCTTGGCTCTTGCGGAGCTGGAGGCAGTGGCTTTTGCGCGGCAGAGCGGTCGCTGTCCTCCTGATGTGTTGACACGTCATTTACTGAGCTCAATTTCTTCTGCCGACTTCGTGTCCTCCTCCTGGAGCGACGTACTGCGATTGCTGCTTCTCGGTGAGTAGAATGGTCTCTCACCATTTTCTTCAATATCTTCATCTCTGTTTTCACCTTCGGACATTCCCTAGATGTTGCCTCATGAGGACCTTTGCAGTTGGCACAAACTGGAGACTCAATCGTACATGTAGGTCCATCGTGCACGCCACCACAACGCGGACATGTTTTCGTGCTCGTACACGCAGCACTTACATGTCCAATCTTCTGGCATTTTCGGCACTGCACCGGTCGGGGCACATAAGGACGCACTGGGTGCCTCACAAAACCCACTTTCACATGCGATGGTAAAGTAGTACCCTCAAACACTAGTTTGACACACCGTGATTTGCCGAAACGATGGATGTCAGTTATGCGAACAGAACTTGATAGCAGTTGCACCAAGTCCATATCCGTGATCTGTATGTCCACGTCAGAAATCACACCAGCAGTAGTGTGAAGTCCATGAGCGAAGAACGAGCGGACTCGTATGTTGCCAAGGACAGACACGGTCTTCAACTTATCCAGGGTTGCCCGGTTAGAGACATCAACAGAGAGGATATTCCTTCGTGCGTTAATACGCACTTCTTGGACTTGGCCCGGAACCAGTCGTTCAAGAAGAAGAGTCAAAGTCTGCCTGTTGATGGAGTTGAGAATCTCTTCCTCAACAGGCATGTATGAAATTGTGTAAGTGAGAGATTGCTCACTTACATTTGCCTCGTTGGTTGTTTTCTTGCTCACACTGGATTGGTGAGGCATCTTCGCTGGCACAATGGACTTGTTAGCCCGCTTCGTACACACACTGGGCCCACACTCAGTCGGGGTTTTGGAAAGCTTCCTCTTCAGGCGCCGACTCACAATCTCGGTGTAGCCTCCGTCGAACTCCATGTCATCCGAGCCAGAGAAACTGGACGATCCTGGGAGCTCTGAGGGGAGATCCATACTGCATCCAGGCTGATCTGTGCAGTTCACACTGCTAGCCACAGAAGGCAGCAGAGGCGGCGGGTCATCCGCCATCGCCTGGGACGGCGAGGTTGCCTTGAAGGCTACAGAAGAACAAAGTATTGCAAAAAAACAGGAGCTCGATCAAGAGATGCTGCCGGTCGCAGCGCTCTTCTTCTTCCTCCACCCGCAACTGAGATGAGAAATATAGTATCTTCTCTTTCCAGAGATATTTCTCGTGCCATCTTTTCAGCCAAAATCTATTTAAATCTCCCGAGTTGAATTCCGAAAGTTGAATTCAACCTTTCGCATGAGTTGTGAATTCGAAATAAGTTTGATTACGATTTATGTTTTAATTTTCAAATCTATATAACTAACAGTTCCGGCTATAAAATCTTACCACAGTCTTGGCCACAAGCAATGGCGCAGAGGAAGCCGCCACGATAACTACAGCAAATGCTGCGTTAATGGCGTCTCGTGAAATAATTCAAAAACGTATTGCAAGGCTTCCTCTTTTATCCATGGGGTCTGTGTCTTCGCAAACGAAACGCATTAGATACCAGAAAAAAATTAGATTATTTCTGCAGGTGTGATATATCACCGCTCTGTTTCTGCACTTGCAGGTAATTTTTTTCCGCTTTATTTTTTACATTCTAGAATAATAAGTATAGACACGTGTGGCCAGTATTTTTTCCAGAGCAGCTAATTTAGTAAAACATAGCAGCAAGCTTGCACGTGGCAGGAAAATGTTTCGACGCCAAACAACCTGATCCTGAACTGTATGGAAAAGAGCAATATTTTATGTCATAGAGAGTATTTTTTGTCTTTGCCAATTCAGCCTCCACAATATCCACGTGGGGGTAGATGAGCTGGAAGCTGAACGAATATAGAGTGCTTTCTAGCAAAACATTGAACCAAGAGCCACGTCAACGTTTAGCAACTTTCGTACTCTATAAACTTGGCAGCTGCTCGCCGGGATTCGTTATTGCAGCCTCCAAACCCTACTTGGTCATCTCAAGAGAAACGCACGCTGCTGAGTGACGCTTTCTTGCCAGGTGGGTTGCGGGGACACTGCACCTACATTGTTTCGGTAAAGACGCCTTGCGGGTCAAAAATCATCAACGCATAGAATGGCGAGCTTGTTTTTTTTTCTGCATATTAAACCCTGATCCCGCTCTTAAGGCGGTCATTTACAGGTATCAGTGGTTGTGTGGCGCCAAACTTTCACAATAAAAAACTTTCAAGTGGAATGCAGTTCACACGCTTTCCGGTTAATTCAATACACTTGTTTTGTGAGGTCAGCCAGCCTACTTAGCTCCAAACGCTCCAGCGGTCTGTTTTTAAGGCTATCTAACACTTTCCCGTTTTTATATCGTCGCTGAAGACAAGAATTAAACAGTAAGCTATTTGGTTTGTTAAGTTTATGTAAAGGCAGAAGTGAAAATATTCATAACACTAGTTCACGCGATTTCCAAAGCACGCAGCTATTTTCCCCCGCGTAGAAATTGGACGGTCGGTCTTTTTAGAAACCAAGCATACCTTTTTTACTGGGTCGATGATGTAACTCTGAGAAAACTTGCAAGTTGCTTCCCCATTTAATCGCAGTAAACACTTTGCTGAAAAGTACTGAATAAACGCTACTAATTCAATGAACGTAAAGTCATACGGCTGATAGATTTCGCTGACCAGATTTCGGCTGATTTCGAAATAAAAATCACAAAACAACGCTTTCACTAGGCGAAATTGAAGCATACGTACGTTCCCTTCCGGGTCGGAGCTGAACCGCAAAATTATTTGTGAGTCATATTTTGAAACCACTAAATGTTTCGAGCCATATGCCTGGTCATGTCAGATGGCAAAAGGTATTGCAAACTGGAACCCCTTCGACAAGATCTTTCCAGATAGTCCAGTACTGTACGGAAGATTGCAGCTAACAACCACTCATGAAATAATTCTCTCAGCAATTAAACCCCACAAATTCCTTCAAACGTCTCCTGATGTCAAGGACAAAAATGATCACTTCTGTTTATCGTCTACATCCAAGCTGCTGAATATAAATGGTGTAGAGAAGGTTTGCTCCCAGCCTAAATTTAAACATGAATGAACACTCTTTCGGAGCACAGATGATAGGTTTGAATGAAATTCTTTTCTGCAATGCAGTAGAACATTGCAGAGACTAATTGTAGTTGCAAGATGTGGGCTCAGCCAAATGCAAACAACCATCCGCAGCGTCGCTCGGGCGACAGAGTGGAACTCTTACATCCTGCGCCGAACCGCCGGCCGTTGGGTTATCTTCACCGATTCAAAAGCATCTCTGCAGCTCCTGGCCAACCTGCTGAAGAAAACGAATCACCAGCCAGTTTCCCTGGACATTGGGCATATCCATCATTTAGCTATTGCCGCAGGCCACTGCATAACATTTCGGTGGGTACCTGCTCACTGTGGCATTATGGCTAATGAAAAAGCAGATGAAGCGGCCCGTAAGGGCCATCAACATCAGAGATACATTCGAAGTTTTCTCACGAAATCTGATGCGTCCCAAATGGTTAAAAGTTTTGCGTACGAAGAAACGTATCGGCTTTGGAGTTTGCCGACACATCAGTACCAATTTCTTCACTCAATCGACCCACATCTTAGATAAAGACTCTCACCCAGAATTCCTCGACAACTCGAAACACTTTATCACCGACTTCGTCTGAATGCTGCATATACAAATGGCCTGCGATACCGTTTTGGACAAATGAACGGTCCGCATTGTGACAACTGTGCTTCGATAGAAACTGTGGAACATATCCTGCTTGAGAGCCCTGCGTATGCTAACGAGCGTGCGTACTGTGAACATTGCATGCAGAAGCTCTGCCCAGTGCCCCTAACAATGGACAAAGTTTTAGGCCCCTTAGCCTGCTTCAGGCAACAGAGACTTGCAATGAACTTTCTTTTTACATATTTAAAAGACATTGGACATCTCGATAAGCTCTAAATTCACTTGCAGGTTACCTTCATGCATTCTTCTTGCAGTGAACTTCGTCAGCCCATTCGTCGGACTATGCACTCCATCATTCCATAGGTTACATCAATACTCGCCACTGCATCCTTAGTACCCATTTCATGGCTGCATTTTATCTTCGCTTTTTTTTCCACCTCTTCCACGCTGCTCTCCTTCAGTCTTTATCTCCCAAATTCCCCTCCCTACGCAGAGTAGCATGCCAGCGATATTGAAACGCCGGCTAAATTCTCTGTTTCTTCATTAAAGAGTCTCTCTCTCTCTTCAGAGTGGAACGTTCAGAAGTACTAGCTTCCACGCCCTCCTTATATAGAATGGTTCCCGTGGCGCGCAGAAGGGCGGTGCCATGGTTTTCGTACGAGACCACTTTCCCGAGAGCTGCCCGGATTGTGCAATTCCCTGGCCCTCTCGCCTCGTTTACAAGTCACGTGAGCTGCACATGCGCTGGTTAGGCAGCAGGACAAAGTGTATGCTCCTTCGCGCCATGCAGTGGCTTCGTTTACCATGCTATTAATACGACGCTGTTGTTGACGTACGCGCTGCTCTGGCAGAACGTGAGCACATCGGCATTAAGAAGCAGGCGCAAGGCTTCGCCACACTTCGTTCAGATTCAGCCGCATATTCTCTATTTGTTCTGGACCCATAGTCACACGTGGCGCGCCGACAACGGGAACTAAAGGCATTTCTTTTTGCAAATTACTCGTCGGTTACCCTCCGCGCTGCAATGTGGCAACATAGAAATAGTGCTTTAAAAGCTTTTGAGATGAACACTCTCGTGAGCAGCGACAGATGTGCCAGGGTTAGAGGATTTGTGCAACTGTTGGACTCAGACAGGTGTGCACGTTATCGTTGGGGACATATTTTCTCCATACGAAAAACACTTAAAACGCGTTGAAAACCGCCTTCGCAACAACTGATGCAAGCGTTCAAAATAGGCTATTTCCTGAGTCACAAACTTTCACTTTGCGCACGGCCACCTGTGCGCACCGAGCACCTGTGGCCGAACCAGTTCGCACGCATCTTGAGTGTGACACAATGTGTGGCTTCCAAAAATGTCGCTCCAGCCAAAATCTCCTGCTGCAGCTTAATGAGCATTCACGAACTGCCGAAGCGCTATGCGTACAAAGGAAATCCTGGCCCTCAACCTGAAATGGCATTTGACACCTTATCGCATAAATTTATCTTTGACAACCTCGTGTCGTCTAGCTGCGGTGCACGAACGCCCAACATCATCCGCGCCTTCCTTGCACACCGCTCCACATTCGTTGGTTTAGGGGATGTCGGAGAGATTAAGATCGCCTTGACGGTACGACGAATGCCAATGAACATACTCACACCGACAGTGCTCAAAGCAGCCACGGCGAGAATACGGCCACTCCTTGGCCGCATTTCCCACGTTCGTCATGCCCTGTACGGGGACGACGTCGTGATTTGGGTGACCGAGGGCTCCAATAACAACATGCAAAGCGCATTCCAGTAAGCTGTCGGGAGGGTGCAAAGTTAAGCGACTGCCGGAGGGTTGACCTTCGAGGCAAAGTCTCAACTCTTGGTAGTCCACGTGCAGTGCCGACGATTAGACAGTTTCCTCGCGATTTCTCTCAAACTGGAGGGGGGCACCACTGCCTTAAGTCCACGTCTTGAGGTTCTACCTCGAGAGGCACTCACTCGATGCACCTCCTCCACAAACAGATCACACTTAATACAGATGGTACGGAGCGTATCAAGTCGCCGTTGCAGTCCCAAAGAGGTGGACGCTCTGCGCTGTGCAAGAACTAGTTCTGAGCCACCTTACGTAGCTCACGTTCTACCCCACATTCACCTGCGGAAAACAGCAATGCTTATTGCTCTTCTCCGGTCAGCAATCAAGATGGCAACGAGAATTCCTCCACATGCCTTAAAGCAATACCTGCTCCAGCCAAGAATCCACAATTCAATCGAAGTAACGACCGAAGCACAGCACGCCGACCACCTTGTCCGGCTTTGAAACACACGGACCGGCAGAGCCCACCCCGATTGCCTTGGGTGGTGTATTGTAATTATACTGACCATTATATTGCCTTTCTACTTAGTGATATGATGCTCTTCCAAAATTTCTCTTCACTTCTATCGCAGTACATTCTATTCACATTAGCCCTCTCATTTTTCTTATAATTGACAAATCGTACTCATTGAACGTTTCTTGCGTTATTTAAATTTTTCTCTAGCATATATTCCTGCCACGCTCTCAGACACGCGTAACCTGGAGTGATCTCTTCGCAAAAAGATTGCCTTCTTCCTCTTGCGTCACTTCGTGGGCGTGATGTGTGCATATATATACATGTATGAAATAAACATGGCTGAGATGCTTGATAACTTTCGCCACGAATGCTCATATTTTTTATGGGATGAATGCACGTGCTGGAAAATGAGACGCAGTAGATAGGAGAAAAACCGGAAGCTTTTTTCTCCACGTGTGATACGCCACCGCGCGCGTTTTTCCACGTGCGCGTGCTACTTTAATTGCACTGTTTGCCTATTGTTTTCAGTGCATACCTGTTATGAGTGAATATTCTTTTTTTCGCTGAGCCGCAAACTCAGGCCACTGCTAAACTATTAACATGCGGCAGCTAACTGACACGTGGGATTTTAACTTTCCTCTAAAGCGGTCAAAATATTTTGATGCCAAAGCTGGAAGTAGAGAACAGGTACAATTACAGATATATTTCAACCTTTAAGGAATATTTCTTTTTAGTTTAAATAATTTATTCTCCACAAAACACCCATAGGAATACATGAGTTTTACCCAGAACGACTATAGGCTGTTGCTAAGTAATCCATCTGAACTGTCACTTGAGGGTTACGGATATTTCTTTTACTCGCTATTCCCGCTACGCATCGCAGTTCACCATTCCAGCATCCCAGTGGACTTCGCGAGAAACGTGCGGGGCCGAGCGACCCTTGGTTGTCAGCGTGGTTGCTCAGTAACTGCTGCTACGCTGTGTTTAATCGTTGCACCAGGCGGACCAGAATTCCTCGCGACTCAAAAATGCTCGTCATGCCTTTTCAAAATTTTATATGCTGATGCCTCTTCGCGAACGGACAGCTACTTATTTCCAAGGTAACTTGGCGTAAACTTTATTTATTAGAAAAGTATCTGTTGTTATTGAGATTTTTTTACTGACGTCCACGAGGAGTGCATTACCAGTTAGCCAGGGCCACCTCTATACATTAGGAAACCTATTCCTAAATGCACAAGAGAACTTCATCGAAGCGCTTGTTAGATTTCACGATGATTGGAGAAAAAAAAGGAATTGCATTGCCCAAGTCGTTATGTGAATAATGAGCGCCAGCTATGGAGCCACGATTATGTATGTTTCAGCTCAATTTGCTCATCGTCAATACTACGCATTCACTGTGAAAGGTGTTAATCGCATCCTAATCATTGAAGAAATCATTTGACAATCGCGTGTGCTGCTGACATGCTGCCATTCCTCTTACTCTTGGCGCATCCAAAATTTTGTCATAGCAAACAAGCGGGAAATGATTATAGCAGGGCAACAGTTATGAGGCTCCCGTATCTTCCCGCCATTCTTTCATATCTGTTCTGTTTACCATAGCGGAGCGGCGGCGATGAAAACGTGTAGGGCAGCGTTTCTCGTGTTCGCCTTGGGACCTCTTCGTCTACGAGACACGACCGCGTCTTGGCTGAAAAGCTTGCTCTTTAAAGGTACCGCTGTAAAAATCCTTTTCAGAGCCGTCCTATGAACTTGTCATGCAGTCCTTACAGGCTCTTCTCTCCCGCTGCTCTTTCCGATAAACGCAGCCCTGCCATTCTATCCACTTATGCTGAAGGCCCACAGGCACACAATCGAAGCATATAACAAGCCGCATAGCTAGTTCTCGCTTTGCACGAGCGCATGAAAATACAGCAGATTGCCGTTATATTTTGGCAGTAAGCGTCGCAATGTAGTTTAGCTGCCGCCCTGAAATGTTTGGCCAGCGCTGTCACTATGAGCACGATGAGTAATAAGACTACTCATAAAAATTATTGCATTGTGCTCAATATACGCTTTGTTTACAGCTGAAGTGCTAGCTAGGTAAAATAAATGCATAATTGACGTTAGTTTATTTTGAAATCATGTTACAATTATTTGCTCTTATTCCTGTCCTGCGGCGCTACATTTTACACCGCTTGCGACATCTAAGGGGTGTTGGTCAAGCATTCTGCATAAAACTACACTGACACAGATGTCGACCAAGCACCAGCGCCGGCGTAGTGCTGCAAAGGTAAATACAACGCATGCGTTGTGTATACCTTACATGCAGAGACCACGTTGGCATACGTGGTATACCGTTGAGGTCAGCTCAGGCGAGCAGCTTGGTTTCAGAACCTAGAGTCGTCCGCCTCTCTATTCACTTTCCTCAGCATGTCAGAGTACCGACCAAGTTTGCCGGCATTTCAAGAGGCGCTGGCATGCACAACATGCGTGCGATGGCAGCCCACGCACCAGTCCACATGCGTCACAACTTTTAGGGCCCGCATGGCCAGGGTTGCTGCTCTTCGCTGGGTGCGATGTCATAGCACATCCAAGCGTTCAGAGACCGAAACCTAAATCGCTCAGTATAAAGAATGCAACAATAAATAATTTACCGCGCACACATGAATAGCAGCGCATGTACCACGCGTCCTGGGGCAATACGCGATGTTTGAAATAGAGAACACGTGAACGAATGCGTCGGATATACTGACTCTTTCGGAGAACATGTTCAAAAATTTTCAAATATAGACTTCTTGAGGTTAACAATGGCTTTGCAGCATAATATAAACAGTGCTGGTGGGCGCCAGGAAACTGGTGAATCGTGTCAAGTGGTAAGCTGGTTAACTAATTTTTAATAAATAACTATTTAACCAATAGAGTTAGGCATTAGTTGCAACTAGATTTGTAGCCGGTCGTTAGTAATAGCCATATTAGACTTTATAAATTCGAAAACGCGATTGCCCTTGGCGCTGTGGCTGTACAAAGATTGCATTTTTGACTAGTTACGTGCACTGGAGGGGTTGCTTTTCCTGCGTGCTTTCGAAAGCGCAAGTATTTTCGCACGATGAAGCCAAATTTTGTCGAGCCACAATAGAGAGGGTATTCGCGTTTTCAAAATTATAAAAGCTAGTATGGCTTTCTCTAACTACCGGCTACAAATCTCTAATTGCAACCATTCGCCTATCTGTGATAGCTCAAATGTTAGTTATCAGAAATTCGTTAACTAGCTTACTACTTAAAACAATCCATATGCTTTCCGGTGTCCGCCAACTCTGGTAGCCATACTGGTAGTCTTTCCCAGAACACCTGGTATAATTACTACTCTATGTTACCGACATGACGGGTTCATAGGAACTATAAAGACACTGCTGTCTTTAGTGTTCCTCTGATATTTAAATCTTATCTGACGAGGAGGCGCACTCTGAAAAGAGAGGAAAGTGCTCTCTTTTTTTATTTGCCGCTAATACCTAGATTGCAACTCAGTTCTCTGCGATTAAAGATTGTATTCAACATTTAAGTGCGGGAAGCTTATAAATCTGCGAGCGCATCCCGAAGCCGCTGTAAAATTAGAAAGCAATAGGTACAATAGTTGAGTTACTCGTTTTCATTCTGCCCGCAGAAATTAAATGAACAGCAAGCTTAATTGCATGCAATAAAGGATGTGCCTACTGTGATTTCAAAGGTACAGGCTGGCATCATTATGTGATAATTGCAGCGATCATATCGTCCGCTCTCTAACCGCATCTGCACTTCTTGCTGACTCCATGAGAGGGTATGCCGGAGAATCGTGTTTTGTTAAGAAACGCGATTGTGTGGTTACCCGCCGAGGCACCTTCTCGAGATTCTTGCTTCTAAATATGCGTACGGGAAGATTTGTTCTCATGTTACGGTGTCAGTCACGAGCACCAAAATTTTATATGTTGGATTGTTCAGCGTAGGCCCTACTAAAGGTTCCTATAATTAGTTTTAAATTTCGATGCCAGCCAGGACACGCTGTCTTCTTACGCCTCTGCCGAACCACAATATTGCGAAAGAATAGTAAAAATGTCTGGAATATAGTGCATATACTCTAAGGTGCAGTGATATTTTGACAGTTTTTGGTTAAGTGTAAGGAATATTTCTCCCCGTAATGAGGGTTCGATGCTCCTTATGATGTGCATGGATTGTAGGGAAAAGCCGTTGCTTCCTTTATTAAATCTCAGAAAGGAAAAAAAATGATAAGCAAACACGTCTTTTTCGGCCAACTAGGCAAAAACATTTTAATGCTGCAGGCATAAATAGTCATCTTTCCAATTCATCACCTTCCTACTGAATATTCACTGCCTTTGAATACGAACTGCCAATAGTGACCCGCGTTGGTACGGTCACCAGTATTGTCTTTTTTTTTCTAGCCGTTCCTTGTGCAGCACTGATTTCGTATATATTATTACCCCTTATGAAATAAAAGGAAACAATGGGCTAGAGTTTAGTAAATTCTTCAAGAAAACCCTCATTATGTTGCCAACAGAATATTTATGGCTGGAGAGTGCATTGAGGCAGATGCAGCTTCCTAATCTGAGAGTTCATAAAAGGGTAAAAGGAAAAAAGTAAATCATTTTAGTGCATCTTCGTCTTCAAGTAGTTTTTCCTCACACTCTGTAAAGTGGAGTTCTAGAATGCAGTGTTACCGCTTTTCTCCCCTGTTGATAGACATATAAGGGCTTTGGTGTGGTGGCAGCAGAGACTTGTACGCTGGCTACGAGAAGCGTGCAAGAGATAGTTTTTAAAATCCAAACGCTGTTTGGTAAGAAACCAAGGCTTTAGTTTGATAGGATGAAATAAAACCGATAAAATTTCCAACACCTGTTTTGCGGAGATTTTCTCTTTGTAAGTCTTTACTTCATTGTACCTCATGTTGACAAATCTGATGGTTGAAAATAAATGAAAACTAAATTTACTTACTGCTATGAACGCATGGAACACGCGGAAAAAATCAAATACGTTTCCATTTGCACTTCAGCAAAAATGCCGCCGAACTAGAAGAGGTATGATTGAAAATTGAAGATTTGAGTCACCGAGCATGTCGCTGCGAAATGAACTTTTTCATTCCTGAATATGGTTAGTAAAAAAAATCGGCAAGCAATTTTGAGAAAGCAAATGGTCGATGGGCTCCTTATCTCAGAAAGCTCGCCCTTTCGAAAGATCCCTGGGACAGCGTACATTACGTACAGCAGCTATAGGTGAGCGCATCTAAAATAATCTTTATATTGTTTCCTTGTAGATGAATTGGCTCCAACAAGACTGTCCTCGAAAAATCTCTACGACTGATAGTATGCTTCGACCAAAATTATTTCAAGTCATTGACAGCCGGGCTGCGCGCTTTTTCGTCCTTTTTGCACAGGATCAGTGAAGAAGATCAAGGATCTGTTCTTATCTTGTGCTGTGATTCCCTTCACTTACCTGGTAGCCAGCGCTACTTATTTCATCACCAAGATTCTTCGTGCGATTTCTCGGCTTTTCCATCACTGGTAATCAGCTTCTTACCAGTCGGTTGAAGTCACCATGAAGATAACCACGTCAAATTTTTTTCATTACAAAAATCGGTTGTTTCACTTTTTCTGGTCATTATGTTTCTTCTTTCGATATGAAACGTGCATTATAGCTGGAATTATTGAAAACTAAACAGGAATCGTTATGGTTTCTTTTTTCACATTTAAATATTTGACGACTTTAGAATCGGCTATGTGATCGCTGACTAAAAGTGAACGGAGGAATAGTTTAATTTAAAGATCCGTGCGAAGTCTCCAGTTTCCGGCAACGTCATTTTATTGTAAAATCTATTCTTAGCGCCGATACAAGTGTTTCATTTTGCGTTCTTGCATAGCTAATAACAATCAAATTTTACCGTAACATAGCCTCCTTCCCACTGGAATGTGGTAATACATAGATACACATCAACATCAGTTTATTCTCAGTGTCATTTTATGATGAGCAGAATGCGGAATTTACCTCTGTGTTGAGCATACGGTGCCATCCTGCCCCTTTGGCACAGGCTCAGTCAGTAATAACAGGAGCAAATTATTGAACAAACACACTTTACGAAGCATTAATCATTTCTCAGAGGTATCCATGCAAAAAATAAAAGAATCTCTTACGCGATCGTTGGCAGATCGTTTAAAAGTGTTACCATTTTCTCTTGCTGCTAGATTACTTGTAGCTCCGCGGTAAGATAATGACGTGAGAGCGTTAAACTATTAGTACCTACATATGCTTTATTGGCCATATTCATAGATCGCTGGTAGTCTTCCTACTACACTTGACGCAACGACGCAGTGGTATTAAGAGAACCGCCATTTCTATGGCAGGTGCCTGTTTCAAGCACATACACTGGTCCAGCTTCTCAGCACCAGGTTGGTCTTTCCGAGCAGCCTGTCGCGACAAATCGTTATTTTAACTGCGGCAGTTTTCTCACAATGCGGTGGGCATGTTGCTACCTGCAGTGAGAGGCAGGTTGTGATGACGTCATAAGGTTCGCACCGTGCCACGTGTCACGCTTCACAATTGTCGCCATTTCCCGTTTCTCATTGCCTTCTAATACTAGCACTATACTATGCAATACAAGTTACCCCTACCCACGACTTTTGCGTTGCCCTCACGCATGAAAACTTGAATGTCCTGCACAGTGATACTCATAAAATGGCGTTTTTTTATTATCGATGGTTGGACTAACAACAAGGGATATTTACAGTGGATTCCAACTTTTATGGCGTAGACTGTGAAAAGTTCAGGAGGTCACGTTCGTGTAGACAGGAACGCGAGATGGGGTCGAAAACTTCCGACCGGAATGGGGCACGAAATCACGTCCAGACTGGTTCATTCTGCCAGTTGTCCAGGTCCACATGCTGGATGTCTTCGCCGTCACAGTCCACCTTTGGATTCCTTCAGAGTGGAAGAATATTATGTTATTAGAACATAAGAGCTGCCCTGGGTGATGCAAAAAAAAAAGATTAGCTCCTGCAGCACTTACCAGCTGCTTTCACGAATCATGACGAGCGGCTGCACAAACTTGAGGTTCGAGTTGTCACAAAGAAGACGCGCCAGGCTGGCTTTTCGTATTTCCTCAATTTGCACTGCGAGGTACAAGGCAGAACTTGTGTGAACACAGTACCCTATATCTTTACACTGGGTGTAAGTATTGTCAGTCTAGGCTAAATGTTTTGGGTGACAGTCAGTTTTCTACCATTGTGGCCGAGTATCGACGATGTTAAAAATTTCTTTCTCTTTACTTATTAATGCTGTAAAGGTGCTTAGGTCAACGCTTAGGTGGCGGCGAAACAGAGTCCCTGATCTGTCAGGGTCAGCAGGATCTCGGTCTGAGCGATGGCAGTGCGGCCAGGCTAATGCCCTTCTTCTTCAGAGTGCCAATACTGCCTTGTTGCAACAAGCAGGCTTATTACAACAAAATTATGGGTTGATTAACTGTACAATTACCAGAGCCCACGCATCGATTTTTCCAAAACGTGTCTTCTCCATAGGTTGGCTAAAATTGTCCGCGAAAACTGTAACGAGAAGGACATCGGCTGGAGCTTATGCGGTGTTTATTCTTATATTAGTGCTGCCCACATACACGATTTTTATACGCCGTTATGTCTTCATTCAGTGCTGCATATTCTTAGTATATAACTTCATGTTTAAAAAGATTCATGTTTGCCATCGGTGAGTGCATGCTGGCATAGGTACATGATCCTTATCAGTGTTGTTCGATTCAGCATTCGCCGATGGTATACCTCACGTCTACTGGGTTTCTTTACTAAGAACTCAATATTCCACTGAGATACGAACGCATTTCAGTTAATCACTTACCTCCCTTATGCGCACCCGTCTGGTACTAGTCGCATTTCTCACTTTTTTTCTCATGCCCATGCCGCTACTGTGTCGCGATGTCACAAAGTGTTATCTTTGCATACTCATTGCAGATCATTTCGTTTCCTATAGTGGGTTCCATACACGTCTGCGCAATTTTGCAGTGCACCACTAAAATGCTCCGCCAAAATTACGCTCATAGGTTGCTGGCGGCAAAATCTTAAAGCGCTAACTTTGATAGGTTCAGAGAGCCCATATTAAGGGCACCTAATCTGGAGCATCAGAATTCAGCAGACCTTACACTTAAAGTGCTACACTGGTACGCGCTACCTTTGCTAGTCAAATTTACGACGTATGTTTAACCGACATTGATATTAAGTAAGTTGGAAATTTTACGCAGCATAGGTCGCAGTAAAAACAGGTCACATGGAATAACTAAATGCTTCTACGGGATAGGCTGTGGTCCGTCTCAGGCGTAAAATGGACGGCATGAATGATGCCTTAATTCCGGGAATAACGATTGTCTTCTTTCGCCAATTCTGCTTCATTTCAATGATTTAAATCTTTGAAATTTGGTTTTGTCGCCTTCCGTAGCTTATAAATTGCGAATTGATTCATTATATAGTAGATAACTTGTTCTTTAATGAGAAATAAGAAGTATTGCAAATTGCGCTGCTCCAATGATAACTGCAGCGCTTCATCTTTATTGCCGCTATATTGTTGTGGTGAATTTAGGTTTCTTATGTAGTTTCGCTATACACCTCTATCAATACCTTCAAGATTAAAAACAAAACAAAAAGAAACGAGAAAACCGAGAACACAGTTGTGGTCGCACCTACCTTCGTTCAGGGACGACTCAAGGCCTCCGTTCTCGTACCAGAAGCGGTCACCGTTCTTCAGCCTGCGGAACTGCTCGCCGATACTGCAGGCGAACGTGGGACCCAGCGTTCCTCCGGCAATTGGCCGCTCGTTAACACCGGCGGCGAACAAGTCGATGTCGTCCGGGTGCCTGTGGTACAGAACACAGCATTATGGATAGCTAACAAAACGGCAGAAAAATTAAGTAGTGGTCGGTTATCAAAATGGGATTACAAGATACCATTATATAAATGTAGGCTGGGTATAACTATCATGCACTCGTGCACATATACTAAACCTTCGCAACACATTTGCAGTTGCATTACATAGCCACCAGGCTACCGCCAAAATATGTCGGGCATGCAGTCTTCTCAACCCTATGTCACGTGCCACCGACGTATTTCAAGCACGGAAAGGTACATGCTTCGTGATATTAGATAAATTGTCCTCATTTATGAGACGTATGCGAGGACCGAATGAAAGTATTGGCTTATTTGCAGTTAAACATCAAAATGAATGAATGAATGAATGAATGAATGAATGAATGAATGAATGAATGAATGAATGAATGAATGAATGAATGAATGAAACAGTCACGGCTCATGATTCGAGGTTAGGACGAAGGAGCGCTGCGCTTCCTGTTCTTGAAGTCACCATCAGGAAGCCATCTGGATAAATATTCTCATTTCGCTGTGACCACTTGATGCCAAGAAGAACCGTCTTACCGTTAAGTATGAAAGATTATTTTACACTGTGTAAAGGTTGGTTGAGGTGTTCGCAGCTGTTACGTTAACAATAACGAGAGAAAACAACTCGGAAGAAGACAATGACAACCTTTTAAGGCAACAATGCTCTCCTTTATACGAGTAAAATTTTTCTTTGAATTGTTCCGCAGCAGTTGATCGTAGTAATAGTTTTTTAACTATTTTTTCATATAAGCAAAAACGCTTATTCACGTCGCGTTGGTATCACTACAATAACAAATTGTAAAAGGCAGTACGCGACCCACTTCAATGAGCTACCTGTGCAAAAGTGTGATATTTCGGAACTCGAAGAAATGGGGAGGCTAAACATATTTTCCTCGTATAGTTTTTCAAACAAAGTTGTGGTCATTTTTTATGCTTACACTTCGATAGGTATGACTGTGAGCATATGACCGGAGTGAAATGATGGAAAATGTCTCAGCACATCCATCTTTCTCTATGAAAAGACCAGAAATAACAACTTTGCCGCATTTTTCAGTTCCTGGAAGCACACTACTCACTAAGTGACTGCTTGTGTATGCTTGAGGTTGCTGGCGTGTTCGAGAAACGAGTAACGCGAAAAAAAGATGCGAATACCAAATTGTGGGCAACCCGAGTAATTAGGCTCTCATGCCATATTTTTTTATGTTTTCTTCGGTAAAGAAAGGGCTGTTATTACGGCCAGCACCTCTTCCGCAATGAGAAAACGAAGGCTCTCTTTTTTAGCAGTATCTAGGATCCTGAGCGGCAAGTAAATTCTTTAGCAGAGCTGTCTAGCAGATAATACGTTTAATGCAGAGTCACTTTAAAATTATTGATTGTACACATATCGGTCCCAGACTTCCAAATTATTGTTTCTGCCGGCCCTGAAATATCAAGTGGTAAGCTTACTTGTACACTTGTGCGAAAGATTGAGCCGCCTGAGGGGACATAACATCCGCCAGCTGCGAGAAGTCGGTGATGCGTGACATGCCGCAGAATTCCCGCCAGTCATTGTAGCTGGGGATGCCGTGGTCGCGGCCACGCTGCACGTTGAACGCCGCCAGATCCGCACCGAAACCGAAACCCGGTGGCTCGAAAAGATGGTTGGTCAACTGCGAGAGAGGCAGGCAAGTGAAAAGGGCGCTGTTGCAGGGTTCGTAATACATTGTTGGGCCACTGGCTTATAAAAAGGGGACGACAACTCCATGCGCAATGCATACCCCAAACACAATATTAAAAAGAAAAAAAAGCTTTTAGACATAGCTTTTGCTCACGTATACGCTTTAACGTTCGATCTTAATTCCCGGAAAAACCTGATATCGCCCATTAATCTCATGTTTCATCATAGTTTCATTCTCTAACGGTTTCTAATGATCTCTTATATTGCGATCCCATTGATTTTGTTACGCTTCGACTCATTTCTTCCTATTGCATCTGTCTCATTTCATCTTTGTTCTTCTTACCCCACTGTATTTATTCCCTTGCTTCACAAAGTTTCTTTGCGCTTCAGTTCAGCTTATGTTTGCTTTTTCCTTCCTCTTTCAGTATTCCCACCAGGGGCTGCAACATGTTTAAATACCTAAGCTAATAATATTTTTTAAGGTTATCATCGCGGCACTGCCAATATGAACCGTGAGAAATTTTAGGTTAACTTCGAAATTGTAAAAAGTGGCCCCGATTCTCTCGATGACTTAAGTGCATTCGGGTGAACCATCTACGCTTCCTGCTCACTGAACAAGTCGGAGGATTTTGTAGTGATTTTCTGCTAATTATTTCTGTTTCCTCACGATAATGCCTGCTTCCGATGGCGCAATTGAAGGTTTACATATCTTCACTCCCGGCCATAGGCCGCAGACAGCAGCTGAAGGATACTTTAGAGAAATAACAAAAACCTAAGCATCTGGAGACTAAAGACATTAAAGAGGCAAGACCCTTTCTAGAAAGCCGTATGGAATGCCATCTGCCTAAGATACGAGAAAAATAGATTTTCTAGATAGTCAGCTTTGTTTGCGTCTACTGTATGACTCTTGCTTGGTCCTTGTGTTAGCTCCTGGAAAATTAAAAAAAAACCCTATATGCTCGAATAGATCATAATTCCAAATCTAGATCTGACACCATTACAACCTTCTTTCAAGTCTTACCTAAGATTCCCTGCTTATCAATGCTGAATCTGCTCGGTTCATCGAACTTTTGTATCATTTTAAGGGCAGGTGTAGCTACCAACTGGCTCATCGTGCGTACTTGCTCAGACATGAAGCCGTCATAACTCTGTGATGGCTGGCTGATGAGGCCGCGGTAGAACCTGTCGAGGTTATCCGGCTGCACCAGTTCAGCAGGGTTGAAAAACTGCGTCGCCAGAGGTAGCCGCTTGTGCACCGAGCCGTCCTCGTTGATGAGGTCAATGTTGCCCTGCAGCCAGGAAAGTTTGCAGATTTTAATATCAGATAGGTGTGCCGGCATAGATACAACAATCATATCTTGGTGCACTGTTATCCTTCGGTACTTTCTTGATGTGTGGTGATGTTCAATTACTGATTTCATTTGAAGGGCACGATCGCAATTAAAGGCAGCACGGTGGACCTTCTAAGAACACTACACCGAAGTTACACGCAATTGTACGCGGGAAAGGGACATAGAGTTTGCGTCTGACACGCAGCAGGATCGCAGGAGAGCTGCAGGAGCATTAATGCTTCCAGAAGTGCGAAAAAAAGCGTAGCGGCCGCTACTGAGAGGACCGTCGATTCGAAGCAAAAAAGTATGCAATGCTAAACAGGAGGCTAAGTCGGGAATATTGTTTTATTTTATTCGAGATATGCTTGCCGTTTCACTGCATACTCGTCAAATTTAAGCTGTGATCATTACAATTTTATCGCGAATGTTGTTACTAATCCTTGTATAAGTCATCTATGTTCACTTCGTTTTATACGCAATGGCTTCATTTCAGATTTTTGGCGTTCGAGAAAAACATTTTAAGAATGAATTTGAAGCGAAAAATGAGGCGGCAAAGCAGGTTTCGTCATTTACGCAGAAATACGAAGGGGCACTTCTGCTTCGGGACTCCAGTGTCTAAGTCGTAGAAATGCTGTACACGGGTGGACGGAAGGCGTAATTTAAAGGCGCCGAAATTCGAAGCCCTCTGTACAGTTATTTTGGCGAACGTAGAATAGTTATAGGAGGTCGAAAATAGCTACCAGTTTTCCACAGGTCCGCGGTTCACAGCGAAATGCTGCTTCCTTGGCAGGTAACAACCCACGAACCGCAAGGGACTAACTCATGCGACGGCCCCTCTATCTTTTCGTGGCGTTCATTTACTCACCTGCACCAGGGAGTGTCCGTACCGGTACGAGGCTGTTGCGAAGACGTTGACGATGCCGGCATTGAGCTGCGGGTCGTAACTGCCACTGTAGCCGGAAGGTGTCAGCAGGAGGTCGAACTCTTTCATTAGATCGCGACCTGCAATCGATGCCCGTGAGTTCATGTTCAGTAGCAAAAACGTACTGACCGCCTTATTTACCCATCTGCGCAAGAAACAAATGTTTTGCTCAACTCAGATTAAAATATAATAATCGGCTCGACAGAAAAAAAAAATCTTTGTTCAGGAGGCTGCCAAGAAATATGGTGACAGGATGGGATGTTCAGTCACTAGTTCGAGAGGCACAGCTGACCACGCGGAATAACACTGTGCAGTACCATCCGTAAAATGCACAAGCGGAATTTAGCCTTCTTTTAACTCTGTATAGATTAGCTGAAAAATTTATGTCGTGACAGAGAACAATTTCTGGTCTTCTTGACTTAGTTAAGTTTACTACAACGACATAGCACAGTCTTAATGGGCTGTAACCATTTTCCTATTTACTGTTGAAGTAAGACGGTTATGCATCCTCATATCGGCCCGAAATTCAGTTTCACCTTCCACATTCAATGCAGCGTAAGTTAGGCGTATAAAGGCAGATTCTAAACATGCGACCACAATGGCTTGTCATTAAACCGAATGTAGTACACTCCACTGATCCGAAAAACATTATTTTATTCGCCAGAGGAGTATTCAATGGAAAACAAGAGCGTGGAGACAGCAAGATGAAGAAAGTGGACACAAGCGTAGGCTAAACTAGTGAGTGTGGATATGTCAAACAACCAGCGTAGATATTGTGTGTGGCCTGGCTCATCTGCTGATACAGCAGCCAATGCTATTTCAACCGCAGAAGTTGAGAGAAGCTTTCGTCGCCCTTTATGCATTTCTCCGAGAGTGAAATTTCCTTGCAAGAAAGAATGCTCGAGTCGGTGCATGAAGGGCAGAATAACGTAGCCATATTTTCTAAAACAAGCAGAATGCCAACCACGTTGCAAAAGAAAATGCAGTGCTTTTATCCGCGGAGTAGCTGCGTGCTTCTGATCCCAAGATTCGGCTCTCATGATTGGCATGGACAATAAGCACATGACATACGTCACCAATACTACTCAGCTCCATCTTTTTACCCAGCGCTGCAGCCCGCGTCACATACGCCACGGTACCAGGCGCTCGATGAATTGCCGCTTCAAAACTGTGTGTCGATAAAGCAATTCACAGTTAGCAATTCCCTGGCCGACGTCCCGATTCCCGACACAGCCAGGCTAGTCTTGGTCGAAGTATCTTTCATTCTATCTAATAATTTGCTGTAGTAACATCCGCTTTGATGCGCGCCGTAGCAGGTGTTGTAGTTGCTTTGATTAGCCTGAGACTTTCTATAAAGCAATTTAGCTACCCACCATTTTGTTGTATCATCAATTTAAAACCGTTTTTCAGCCCGTCCGTTATGAAATAAGGAAAAAAAATCCCTCCTAATGCGACGTTTTACTGTCGCATACTAATACTGAATAACGCAAAACAAATTAATTTAGCCTAGTCGACCAATCACAAAAATTTCGTCGAGACTCATGCCGACTTATTCTGGATCTTTTTTTTTCTTTTTACCACCAATATGCAGTCCAGCACATTCGTTTGCAGATTTGAATTAGAAAAAAAACTAGCCAGGTGGCCGATGACCGCTCTTAAACCTGAGTTAATTGAATGAAACCGGATGATAACTCGTGTCGGTTTATTGATATCTAAAACATCATCTGAAACCTCTGGCAGGCTTATGGGGTCTGCTTTAAGTGATCAAGACCATTTTAAAGTTTGCTTATATTATTCATATTGGCGTTTTTGGGACGATTCTACAGATCAGCTTATTTGTTTTTTTCTTCACCTTTGGTTTAGGCTTTGTGGTAACAAAAAATAAGTGTTCAATATCACACTCATAGAAGTATGCCGCTGGTGATCTGCTTGTTTTGAAAAAACCTAAAATATTTCTGGCTCTGCTTTCGCGTTATAACTTTTATTCCAAATATATCTGAAAGACGCGTAAAAGAGTCTAATTTTGCGCTGCGTGATATATTGTAACCGGATGTCCTTTATACAATTACCCTATAGCGCTGCTGTAGTGGAGGAAAAAAAGGTTACTTACTCGACTTGCTAATCTGTTCCCAAATATGTGCATAGTCGGGTTTGCCTGCCAGTGAAAAAACAAGTGCTCTACATGAGTGCTTGAAATGCGACTCACCGAGCAGTATGGGTAGGTACTCGTTGTAGGTGATGTGCTGGAACTCTGCGGCCACAATGCGCCTGGCCTCCTGATAAAGGATCTCGTCTTTCCAGCCCGGGTTTAGGCGCAGCAGCTCGGCGGCCACGCGGTTGTGCTCCCGCATCCACAGCGTGTGCATGGCCGTCAGACCGACTTGCTCGTTGACGCGGGCGTCACCTGTGAGTAACGAAGAGTGCAAAATTGTGTGATTTTAAAGCTCGAAACTGTCAAAACAAGTGCCTCTCGAACGTAAAGCGTGTCACAGAAATGTCTGGAAAATTGCCGACCATGCAAAGGCACAAGACAAAAAAAAGGAACACAAACAGGCAGCTCTTCATACATCGAAGGTATGCAGCTTTGAGACTTGGCGGTTGAGGTGCTTCCTTATTTTGAGAATGTGGGCACAGCCATTTTTCCTGCTATCCATCGTTTTTAGATGGAGCGCTAAATAATAAGAACGTACTAAATTAATTAAACGAAACACTTTAGATATACTCAGTCTTTCAAAAGAGGTGTTCTGACAGCTGGACTAGAGCTGTACAGTATTGTGCGTTTTTATCGTGAAGACTTTCAAAAATTTCCCCGCCTCAACCGCTGGCTCATTTGCGATGAAACTGCACACAGAGCTTGCGTATTACGGTAACTTTTGTATCTAGCAAGTTTGACAACGATACTTACTTAGTTCAGCCGTGCATGATGCAAAAACGTAATCGCCTACGTCGATATCGGCGAGCCAAAACCCGCAAATGACGTTTTTTTTTTTTTTTTGCAGAAGGGCGGCAGTGGCGCCATCTGTCTTCGCTGTGGAAAACGTCATGACAAGGCCGCCGAGGCGAACGTTGGATGAAGCGCTGGCCCTTTGAAAATGCCCTTCCGGCTGTTTCGTCTGCTTCAACTGAAGCGCTTACAACATTTTCGGCTTATTGAGCGGAAAGAAATTTTCAGAACAACTGATTTACCGAGGCTTTACCTTTCAAAGAATATTGTTCGCACCGCTCACCTCGACGGCCTTGTTGTGACGCTTTCCACTGCCGAGAAAAGATGGCGCCACTACTGCCCTTCAGCGAAAAAACGTCGTTTGCGGGTTTTGGTTTGCCGATCCCTACGTCGACGATTACGTTTTCGCATCATGCACGGCTCAACTAAGTAAGTACCGTTGTCAAACTTGCCGCGATACAAAAGTTACCATAATACGCAAGCTTTGTGTGCAGTTTCACCGCAAATGAGCCAGCGGTTGAGGCAGGAAAATTTTTTAGTCTTCACGATAAAAACGCACAATACTGTATATCTACAATGCGAGAAGTCAGGCAAAAAAATTAAGCGGGGCACTTCAGAAACTTATGCACGAATAATGCGAAAGTACTGCTATTCGATTCCACTATATTCCAAATAATTCATAATTTTAGTCTAATTGATGTAATTTATTCGATTGCTTGGAAGTTCTTAACATTTGGTATTTAAGCATATTTGATGACGGCACACCGTTGCTGCCAATCGCGAGTTTTGTGACGCAGCAACTTTCTGGACGACATCGGTTTACCTTTCGATGAATCAGGTCATGCTTTCCCTTTAGTCAAAAAATATTTCTTTGCTTGGCGGTTGTCATCCAACGCACTTGTCACCCAACGGAGGGTTCAGTGACAAGTCTTCGCATCCTTGGTTATGTGATATCCTTATACAACGAATCCTCAGCAGGCGTGATCAACACTTTTCACTTGTGCCCTATGCTCTAATTTGGTACAGGTAAACTTCTTTTATTTTGATTGTGAATTGCATCTACATCAACATTTTATTGTTGACGTTTCCTCCTATTGCAGCAGAAAACATTTCTTTCCTAATGCAAAGGATAAATCAAAGACAGCTTTTAATTAATATTACTTTCAGCTGAATAAATCCCTGCAAGGCGGGATTTTTTAATATTTTCCCTCCTGCCCGAAGATTACTCTAGTTGTCGTGAATATAGAACGTATAGAACCATAATATCTTTTGCTCATTAGGCACAGGCATGAGTGCCACCAGAACATCAAAAAGGAAAAAAATATTCCTTTGTCTAGGATAGGCGGTTTCCTCGACATGTATATCGCATGCCTGGTCTTTTAAGTGAAGAACATTGAGTTAACTTGCCTAAGCATGCAGGCTCCAGTATTTAAGAGCAATGATAAGTTCGCCAGCCATTAACACGGATAGACTACTCCGGTAAATCAAACACATTATTCTTAGTACAAGCCACAGTAAAGAGCTCCGTCTAAGGATGGGTATCGCAACAATGGCAAAGGGCTGTAGCGGATTAAGTGCCGTGAATCAGCGAACCCCTGTGACGGCATTACAAATGACGGGCGAAAGTCAGGCGATTACAGTATCTTTGTACTGACCATGTTGCCAGAACAATCCTTACCTCCTCGGAAGCAAACGCTGTCTCCGATGCACGCCTGGACCCCTTCAGGCTGCTGTGGCAGCATCTCATTATCGCTGAAGAAGGTGGAGGCCAGGCGACCTGAAAAATGTCGCAGAACATTCCTCCTCATAAAGGTATGTTACTTGAAAAAGCTCCAAACAATTTTTCTTCGCTCTAATAGGGCAACAAGAATTCCATCGTTAATGCTTCACACCGGCAGAATCCCACGTCACCTCCACACGCCGCGATTGCCATGGCCTATCCGAGCCAATTTTCCCAAGCCCCCTACCACTATCCTTTCTCACTATCGCTCCCCCCTTTATTTTCCCTATCCCTGTTCTTTTATTCCCGCTAGTCGCCGCTCCGGTGCTTCAGGTTCGACGGCAGATGCCCCGGCTAGCAACATATTTTCCTTCCAATGTTATTTTATTAATAAATAGCCACTAACAACAACAACAGCATACGGTCGTTTTTGAAATGAATGCGTACCACACTTCCATTGGACTTTGTTAGCAGTACCAAAATCGCACACCTCCGCAAGACCGACCAGAGGATTATATATATGCCTACATCATCTCCAGTTACACGGTCGTTATCTGCTATACTACGCTCAGTGCATAAGAATTAACTGTCTGTTTTATTCATCTTAGCATAAAATAAGCTCGGTTGGTCATCACTTTCCGCATTATTTATCTTGGAGAAGTGTATTTCACGCTCCAGACTTCTGTTTTGAGAACATTCCCTCGGGTTTTGTTCTTTTTTACAGACACTATTCACATTCTGTGTGTCAATATTTGAAAAACTTTGAATTTATTTCTTGCGGTCGGGTTTTCTGTTCGATTTTACGCTCATTGCTGACCTCCAAACTATGCTCCACTAAGTGGCTGCATTTCGCTCGCTATGGCTTTAAAGAAATTAACAGGAAAAGATGCACACGTGGGATATATGCAGGCTGCTTAATAGGCCGCTTAGGGGTACGTACCATCTGTAAAGCTGCGCAGAGCCCTGGCTTCATCCTCTGTGGAGCCGTATATGGCAGACCCGTCCAGGTACGCAGTAAGTTGGTTAAGTTGCTCACGTGGTCCTGCAAAAGAGAAAAACACAGGGGGGGGGTTCAGGCAGACTACAATAGAAGCAAAAAATTTATTCGAAGACTCTTCCCACGAAAGCAAACGAAGAAAAAAAAACAGTATAAATAGCTGCTGTTGCTTTCATCGCCACTGTCGTCAATACCTAAGGAAATTTTTGTGCCCGGGTGGTAACCAATTCTGTGCCGGCCTTCACGACTATTTCGTGCGTTCCCAAGAAATGTTTGCGTGTTTTACAACCATACATAAACATTTGTCCGCAAAGTTACGAGATAGATTTATTTTCTTCTCTAGAAATGGTTCCCCAAAACAAATGTTGATGCGTATGTGTAGGGCCATCTTTTCGGGCTAACCTGAGCTATTTATGTTAATTGCTGTGGCAGCCGTTAGATGGCACTACATGTAGAAAAATACGTTGTCACTAGTGGTCTGCGCATTCTGCTGTGGGTGAATGGGGAGAGATCGACGTCCACTTCGAACAGCATGAAAACCATATAATTCTCTGTGAAGCTTGGCAAGACATGAGCTCCTTCGTGACGCTTACGGCAACGAGACATTATCGCGAGCGCGAGTTTCCGAGTGGCACGAGAGGTTCGTTTCAGGGAGGACGTCGGTCGAAGAAGACACAAGGCAGGGGTGCCCTTAAACCTCACGGAATGAAAAAAAACGTGGCTCGGATCAGGGAATTCGTAGAGCAAGACCGCACCGCACCATAACAGTCTGCATGCTGTCAGGTGCTCTCGACATTAGTAAGACAACAAGCCACCAAATTTTGCGTGAGAACTTGGGGAAACGAAAGCTGAATGCCAGGCTTGTCCCGTACTCCCTCACACAAGACCAGAAGGACACGCAGACATCAGTCAGCGCTGATTAGACCTCCGAGGCAGAGAAGGATGCTGCATTCGCCGACAGCTTTGTTGCTGAAGACGAAACATGGTGTTTTCAATACGATCCTAAACAAAGATGGAGAGCGCCGAATGGCGATCAACGAGCTCTCCGGCGTCGAGAAAGGTGCGGCGACAGAAGACCGAAACCAAGACGATGCTGATAGTTTTTTTTCGATTCCAGAGGTGTCATAAACCACGAGTTTGTCCCATAAGAGCAGACGGTGAATTAGGAGCTTTATGTCCGCGTGCTCCAACACATGCGTGATGCACTGCGACGCCGTCGCCCTGACTTATGGGCATCCGGACATTGGAGCCTTGTTCACAATAACGCAAGTCCGCACACTGCTCTCAGCGTGACAAAATTTCTCGCCAAGCACAGCTTTACTGTACTTCCCCATCCGCGACACTCGCCTGACCTCTCCCCATGCGATTTTTTCCTCTTTCCCCGTGGGGAGAGAGACCTAAAAGGTCGCTGCATGAGGAGCCTGGAGGCCATTCAATGCGCCACGACAAAAGAGCTTGTAGTCCTGCCAAAAGAAGCGTTTTCCAACTTTCTCCATTACCTCAATAAGCATTGGAAGCTGTGTATAGACTGCAAGGGAGACTCTTTCGAAGGGGTGCTGCACAAAAGATTTGAATGTTAAACGCATCTTTTTAAATGGACTCAGTCTCGGAACTTTACTGACAAAGGTTGTATAAGACGTGGCGGGCTTCAGATGTCGCGTAATCAAAAGGCCAAAACAGGATTCCGAGATTTTTAATGTGGTGGCGCGGATACTTTGTGAAACAAAAATACTTCCAGTAGAGGCCATGGTACCTTAATTGGCCGTACAAGGATAAAAAAGCCGGAAGCTATAAAAGAAATTTCAAATCAAGCCCATAAGAGTGCCTTGCTGCAAAATAGTGCAAAAAGAGCGCAGAAAAGAGCAGGATTTCTACTGAAGCCATGCGGGCTCAATTCGGCTGTTCTGTTAGTCACAACCTATTTTTCTAGAGCGCTGAGGCTACTGGTAACGTATTATTGCGCCATACGCAGCCGTGTGCACCGGTTTCATTTTATTGAAACTTCTTTACTTTTCTTCACAAAATTGAAATTCTACTGAAACAGTCCAATCACCTATTTTTCTTTCATCCCTTTTTAATAATAATTTGCAACATGCCATGCACTTGTACGTCGGAGTCAACCTTCACAGTTCCCACACAATTCAGCTCACCGAAGTTGCACTTGGGTCTCGGCGCAGCCACAGAGCGCACAAACTCCATGCAGCCCTGCTGAAACTGGCCGTAGAAGCGGTCCTGGGGAGAAAGGTCGATCTGCATACAGGCAAAGTGGCGCCTACTCGGATTGGCGATCAGTTCAGGGGCGCAACAGGTGATGGCAGAGCCGTTGCTGACTGCGTAGAATAGATACGGAGTGCGAGAACAGTTATTAGTTCATAAGGTAATGTAGACGGTAGTTGGATATTCATGCCGTGCTCCCAAATTCACCCACGAAACTCGATTTCTTCAACTCTTAATTTTACTGAATGTTCGTGTTTTTGTGCTTATAATCTATCCGGGGAGGCGAATGGTAACAACCGATTTCGTTACTATCGACTTTCAACAATTGTTCGTATTTTTTTTGTTGAAATCTAACAGCGTAGGCCGGAAACAAGATCGATCGCTTCGCTTTTGAATTGCGCCACATGGTCATATTTCCCGTTTCATATCTATGAATACTTCCGTACTGCGACTTTTCTCTCTATGAGCATGTGTTAAGAATACATAATGTGGCCTGGTAATCAATAGATGCAAATACGATTTTAAAATTTGAGCTCCCGCAGTAAACAGATTGGTATTACCTGATCCTTGAGACAAAAACTGACGTTGGGATGAAAAGTAGCCCTGTTTTCTAAAGCATTAATCTTTTAATGAAGAAAGGCAAATCTGTGAATTTCAAGCATTGTACTACAACGTCCCATCACTACAGCATTAAAAATTTTCATGGCTTTTTAGCCGCTAAAAAGTACAGCTCTAGTTTTTGTTAGTAGGAAAGTCGCTGTGCATTTTAGACAACATTCCCGCCGCAATCAATGCGTTTGGAGAAGTGGAATAAGTGAATACAAAACTCAGAATACAAGTCTGCTGGTCTGTAATGGTGCACATGTGCTAGCCTAAAAGCAAGAAATTGCAACCAGTATGCTTCTAGAATGGCTTTCCTAAACGATTAAAGCAGCAAGCGGTTACCGTGAAAGTTTGTTTTTTTCGCCCACTTTGAAACTACCATTTAGCGTCAGTGGTTGTGTTGACTTGAACTCAGGGCCTTACTTTAGATACTGTAGATGGTAAAGCACGGTCTTCATGTACTGCACGGTATGAGCCGAATGTCATTTTGTGTATCACATGCAAGCCAACGTGAAAGCGGCGAACGTAACGTGACTTGACTTTACTTGTTTGCTTTGACATGTATTGATGGTGAACAGGAACCACGCTTGAGAGTCAATACTTTTCAGGGCAGATTCCATCCTGCATTGCTGAATGGCGACCTATTTACTTCCACCATCTGGTGTTAGACGCCTGCTAGAATAGAGGGCAGCTAGCTGACGTCAATAACAGTGTGGTCAGTAAAAGTCCCTTACACTGTGGTGAGAAAAGCATGTGATTCCAAAATTGTCTGGTACAACAGCAGACATCATTGCGTTGTGTAATACGGTGGAAATCGCCAGTGCAGAGAAGAAAACGGAGGTGACTTTCGTTAAAATGTCTGAACCTAGAAAAATAAAAAATTAAATGATTTATTTTCGTTCGGCCAAATGTGACGCAACTGCGTTAGCACTAGTTGCTGTGGTTAGTTTAACTTGGTTATTAATGGCTCCATCCTAACGTTCTGACGCGATACGGTTATTGAGTTAATGCCAAATATGCGTAATTGGTCATTCTCTACTTTGCATTCATAGATCGCTTGTAGTCCTCATGCCCCTCCTGACACAGTGGTGCAGTGATTAAGTGATGTGCCACAGCCCCCCGGCAGGTAGCTGTTTCAAGCACAGCCACTGGTGGATCTTGTGAGACCAAGGTTGCTCTTCCTTAGCAGCCTATCGCGAACATTCATTAACTGAAGGGTCAACCGTCAAGGTGGCAATTTGCTCACAATCCGATGGGAGGGTTGCGACGGTATCACAAGGAAACGTGACCTAGGTGGCCCACTAGCTACCTCGGGGTGCCACTTACGTAGCAAGGGGGCCACCAAGGGGAGGTTACCCACAACCCGTTGAGAACGCACATGGACTTCACAGACAAAGGCTAAGCGGCTGACTGGAAGATCTAGAGCTATCGCACTTAAACTTGCAATTTCTCCTGCGCAGTAAACCTACACTACTCACATCGTGTTCCTCCGGTCAAGGTGAGGTCATGGTCGATGAACTGGGCAAACTGCATTAGCATCAGCGTGTGTATAGGATTGGGCACGTCGGCGTCGGGCATCAGTGTCACAGAAACTGTCCTTGCATTGGGCAGTGGCCCTCCATCCACAGCAACCCGGGGAGTTGAAAGGCCTGTTAGGAAAGAAAGAGAAAACAAAGTTTTAATAACTTGGAAACGGAAGTGATAAGTTGTGTAACTCCTACGGCTCTGCACGGAAGGTTGGTAGCCGTCGTGCATTTACGCACAATTATATTTACCGGAACAACTCTCGCATGCAATCAAACTTTGGCAAGAGTAAAGAACAGGCGTGGCAACCAAATCTTCAATGGGTCCCCTCTCCTTCTTCCTTGTCTGTTCTTATCCTTTCCCGGCCTTGAGTTCACAGCTATTTGTAAAAATTAAAAAAAATACTAGTTATAGATATAACTTCTCTCTGGTCAACCCTTTAAAGCATATTTGTGCACATTTGTGTACATACAGAACTCGCGACCTTATCTCAGAATGTGCTTGGCTTAGCAGTCATTTCGTTGTGCCCGGCGAATATTCTTCATTACCTTCTTATCGCTTATCATAGTGTCGCCGCGCGCTGTCTAGTCATGGCGTGTGAATTGGTTTCGGGAGGCATTGCTTCACGAGCTCAATCACCATGTCGGCAGTACATGTTTCTTTAATTAACAGAGCAGTTTTTTTAGTTGTTTTTTTTAAACGAATCTCCCAGGCTTTTATTCCTCCTTCGCACTGAAGGTGTAACAGTAACAGCCGTCTCGTCTGAACGGAGATCCTGGCTCCACCATAGTAACGCTATGGTTACACCATCCATCCTGAAGAAAGTCTCAAAGCAGCCTTTACATTCAAATAAGCTCTTGCCGGCAAAAATAAAAAAAACGAAGGAGATTTAAAAATCAGACCGCACAAATTGCAGCAAACGTTGCGGACCTGAGGGTGCAACTATTTCGGAAATAAAATAAATACATGGCGTATTTAGGAGAGCGTTTTCAGGCTGGCGAACTGACCATCGGCGTAGCTAGGCGGCAGGAGCCTCTCGAAGGCAGTCAGGGACTTTCCCCACTCTCGGTTCTCCAGGTTATTGCAGAGTCCATCTGGAGAGCGGAATTTTGTTGACGGGCAACGCGGGATCTTTGGGCAAGCATCGGCGATCACAGTGTTCTGTATGTTGAACCTTTGTAAGCCATCCCGTCCTTGTAGCGAGTCCAGGTTGAATCTGCGAATACGACCATGGAAATATTGATGGCTATTTCGGCATCCCTAAACACAAGGCTGCAATCACGAGTACTTAAAAAGCTCCAAGTTCAGCAGGAACTTTTCACGAGAACTTTTGATTCCTCCGGTGCATACAAAGGTGGAAAAACTAAAGTAATCACTTCTAAATTCGTGCTTGAGCATAAAAGTGGTTATATCTCATGTGCTACCAGAAATCTGAGCCCAATGCTGTTCCGCAGTGGTCAAGGCGACATTGCTCAAACGAGAATAGTTGAGCACTTGCTTAAAGAGACGCAGCCGTAGCTTTCCTTGTCCTCGTCATGCCATGTAGCTGATAAGTGGGCTTCTTGTAATGATTGCATTCGTTGCTTCAAGAATATTACGGTATTTTTTATGCAACGCGCGCAATTTAAACGTGAGCTTGATGAAGCCCATTACATGTCAACACCAGTGATCCTTGCGTCGTTACAGCTCCATCATTACTCGTAAGTAATAAGGCGATCATAAGTGCTTCTTGCATTGCTACTTTTTCTTATCTATTTGCCTTATGACTTGAATAGTTAGTGTGCAATGATATTTTTTTTAACACGACAGCCGTTTAGGGCCCAGTGCACAAGAAGATTTACTGTCGGCGTTGTGAGCGGAAAATCGGGGGCATGGATCTGGCAGGTGGTCTCCGGAGAGCAATGTAGGAGTCAAACTGCACTTGATGGCAGGTGGCAGTAAATTTGATGATTAGTCGCACAAGCAGAGCAACCAGGGTCGCACAAGCCCGACCTCTGGGAGCACCTGTCATTGCAGGGCTGTGGCTCATCGCTTAATCGCTGCACCATTGCGCCCGCAGTGACCCCAGGTATCTACGAACGGAAAGTAGAGAATTAATGTATATGGGTATTCACCCATTACGCTATCGCATGGCGCCCTTGAGGCGGACCTTAAGTTATCCCTTCAGTTTTTTATCTGTTATTACGTGCACAGTTGAACCGCATAGTGTATTTCTCTGCCTTCCTTTAATAAAATTTTTTTAATGAGACAGCGCTGCGTGACAAACATCTTCTATTGTCTTGTCATCTGCATAATGAACCACACGCAAGAGGGCAGTAGTTTTCTTTTTTTTTCCAAGCATAGTTTGGGACTGAAACAAACTGACTTCAAACGTTACCTGAAATTCCGGCAATCTTGTGTGATTTTCAGTTTTCGAAAGTTCACTTTCGAGTTTTCCTCTGCTACGTGTACTTTATGGCATTGCGTAATAATTGTCTTTTAGCTACTGATTCTTGATTTATGGTCTATGTTTTATGAGGATTTAACGGCCTAAAGCGGCTCAGGCTATGAGGACGGGATCCTTGATTTCTTAAAGATGTTATTTCAATGACACTAATGATATCATTTGTATTGCCTTCGTTTATATCGACCTCTAATTGCATTGGCTCTGTGCATATTTAAATTACTAAATATTTGCGCTTAGCACAAATAATTTTTTCCACTTTGAGAAAGATTGCAGTGACGGCCTCTGAACTGATCTCCTCCAACTTACCTTCATTATGTGCATACACGTTCTTTTTTGCGTTTCCTTTGGAGTAATGGTGGCGTAGTCGAGACTTAACCTGCTGGCTAGTGCAAGAAGCCAAATGCGTAACCTATTTGAGACATCATTTTTTAATCTTTTAAAGGTATCGCGTTAAAGGCCCCATTGTCAGAAAGTCCAGTGTCAACGTTGTGTGCGCTGGCGTTTTGAAGAAAAATTCACAGGCATAGCTCTAATAGGTGCTGTCCAGAGAACAACCTGGGAGCCAGGTGGGCCTCCTGGGTCACCTGAGATTGCGGCGCCATCAGAACCTTCCCACCGGATAGTGAGAAAACTTCCTGTCGTGGCAAGTGACACTTAAATTGTTGATTGGTTGACTGGGAAGAGCTACCTGGGTCGCACACGGCCCACCGCTGTGAACACCTCACTTTGCAGTTGCGCATCGTTTAGCGCCCACTACGCTGCGTCAGAAGGGGTATGAGAACTGCCAGGGATCTATCAATGTAAAGTATACATATGAAATTATGCATATAAAGAAATTAACCCTTTACACTTTCGCGTCACGCCCTCAAGGCAGAACGTAAGTGTCTCGTGCAATTTTTTAGGTAAATCTTTCTTCAAAACCAGACTTTGAAAAAACAGGCTCATTGTGACGTCTGATTAGATTCAAGAATTGTTCAGATTCTGGAACCAAACAGCCTGTGGATGGGAACGGGAAGAAAACATACCTGCGTGCGAGCTCTTTTGTAGCTTCAAGGCCTATAAGGCCATCCCTTCCGAGAGACTGAACGTCGAGCTTGAAGCCGAAGAAGGCAGCGTGTTGAGATGCGGTAGATCTTTTGTCTTTCGAGAATATTCCTGTGAAAGGAACACAATCTCTGAGGATACAATGAAAGTTATGATGATGATGATGATGATGATGATGATGATGATGATGATGATGATGATAGTGTGTTTTTATGGCGCAAGGGCACCTGTGGCCAAAGAGCGCCATGACACAAGGTATTTACCCATTTCCCAAGCATTCCACCCTGAATAACCCGAGCACCAGGCCAGGGGAAGCACATTGAAATTGCTTGTCAACGGTCACTTGTAGAGAAAGCACAATAAATAGCTGATAAGTCCATATGATGCAAAGTAACATGTTGATGTTAACCATTCTTCTATGCATTTTGCTTCATTCACAAGGATGGCGCATTAGTTGCCTGAAATAATGCTTCGTCGCTAAATTCAGTTATGTTACTGGAAAACACTGAATGTGGGCTGCATTGAATGTCGAACAATGAGAAAAGTCAGTAAGTGTCATAGACAAAATATGACGCCAGCAATGGCGCCCATAGAAAGGTGTGCAAGTAAATTTTTTTTTCTTCGGTTAGAAAGCATTTTACAAAATGTTGCCGAGGCCTCACAAGGCACAAAAACATGCACTAAATATAAAGATCTTAAATTATGTGACTTTTCGTGAGAGAAAGCACAATAAATAGCTGATAAGTCCATATGATGCAAAGTAACATGTTGATGTTAACCATTCTTCTATGCATTTTGCTTCATTCACAAGGATGGCGCATTAGTTGCCTGAAATAATGCTTCGTCGCTAAATTCATTTATGTGACTGGAAAACACTGAATGTGGGCTGCATTGAATGTCGAACAATGAGAATAGTCAGTAAGTGTCATAGACAAAATATGACGCCAGCAATGGCGCCCATAGAAAGGCGTGCAAGTAAATTTTTTTTTTCTTCGGTTAGAAAACATTTTACAAAATGTTGCCGAGGCCTCACAAGGCACAAAAACATGCACTAAATATAAAGATCTTAAATTATGTGACTTTTCGTGAGAATGTGCGTGCTGTTCTTTAATATAGCCATGTGTGAACTCTAAAATGATGTTCTCTTTCTTAGAGGCCACAATGAAGAAATTAGGAAAAGCATTCTCGTGAAGCTCTCTGCTAGGTGACTTCGGCGATAGTTGGCCACAACGCCTTGAAAGGGCAGTGAGGTTAATTCCTTAGGTGCCTATTTGTCAAGATGTCGCAAATTTAACAAAGTAAAAAAGGCGGTTTTAATGTTGATAGATTAGCCACCATATTATACAGACAAATAGTTCTTGTTTATTTCATACTTCTCTCAATAAACTTTAAAGAAAGAAATCAGCCAGTGATATAAAAATCTTATTTCCGCTGCTGAAAAAGAGGTCAACGCGTGTACAAAATATAACACAACTCGCACTCTGCCGCGCCCTGCTTTTATAGTTATTAGAGACACAAATAAATTAGATACAGGAAGCTGAGAGAAATCCAGCGCCATTTATTCATAAGAGAATATAGCAAGATAAAGCTGTATCCAAAACATAAATATATCCCCTAATTCGACATAGTTCGTAATCTGTTGTTCCAGTCCGACACCTCTAACCTCTACTGCTCCATCGGCAAGAGGTGCTCTTTAGGGCAGCAAACAAAGGTGGAAAGCAAATAAGCGCGGAAAATAAAAACAACGTCTGTGTCGGACATCAAAACCAAAGATCGTTATCTGGACTCATTGGTGTAGTTTCGGTTCTTTACACACGCTTTTTTTCGCGCTTCTAAAAGTGCGATTAGTTTTTTTCGCCTGTACAAAAATATGAGAAAAACATCGACAGCACGGATATTTCACTGAAATTTGTTTTTTCACAGCACGAATTTGTGGACATTCCAGGGCATTCATAGAACCTATCGGCAAGCGCCAGGGCTATCCATTGTGTTATCAATTTCCCCTACAGCAGAAATATAGCAAACATCAAAATAACAACACCGGTTATTTTTATTTTCTTTTAGCGTGAATCTTTTCACTTTCTCTTTGGTCTTAACAAGGCACTGTGCTAAACACATTAGGGTCAGTTATTGTGTGCGATGAAGGCGCATGTAGAGGGTTTACAAGAGTGCTTGGGACATATGGTTTGTACTTTTGCCTCGAAGATGGGCGTTTATGCTAGCATCGAAACTGAACAACTCTGTAGGATGAGAAGGTGTCCCCAACTGTCCCCTGAAAATCTTTGTAGATTTAAAACGCCATAAGGGCCCAAGAATACAGAGCTAAATCAGACCCAAGTGCACGGTGCCTTAGACTGAGGTTTTGTAAAGTGAAATTGGTGCATGGCAGCTGTGTGAGAAGCTGAATGTTCCATGTAAACGTATGTTGCCCCCTGTTCTGGCAAGTGCGCTTGCACGATTCGCCGTGGGCTGATGGCTGCCTGCAAAGCGTCAGAGCGATTAGCAGCGGGCCAAGAGCAGCCGGCACGTGAAGGGTGGCATGACGGCAGTGATTAAGTGTGGTCCGGGGTGTATCGTGCTCCAAACCCGACAGACATACAGCTCATAGTAAGGAATAACGCCCCAGTCTGTGCGCATTAGTATCGCAAGACCACGCCTTTGTCAAACCACTGAAAATTTCCCTTCGGGGCTGTAAACGTCTGATGTCTTTAATGATGGTCTGAGAAAATGTGGCGTGTTTCACCTGACGCATATACGTGCCACAATCAGTATTTATAGATCTTGAAAGATGACGTTGTGGAAATTCTTCAAGGTTAACATATATACCACGGACTTTCTCAAGTTGTCTTGTCAAAGTAGCCAATGATAAAAGTGCAAGTGCATCAATAACGCATTTCGTCAAACACAGGTCGACTTAGCGATGGAGCGTATGAGATAGTTGCAGTTATACCTGTATCACTCATGTCAATGCTTATTATACCAGTGATCTGTATTTGAATCATACTATAAGATGTGACCTGAGCTAAAGAAATGAATACCTGAATGGGCACATTTGAGCTTATTATATTGTAAGCTGATATCAGGAACAAAAATGTAGCGTCATGAGGAAAAGCTCTTTTATGCAGCTACAAAACACTCAACTAAATCGAACCTGGACAAAAGACCTCTTAAAAACTACAATGAAATTATAATCCGTCGATTGGTAAAAACAATAAACTTTAAGATAATTGAGAGGAGAAATTACTTCTCACGAAGAAATTTCCAAAAAGTCGTATTTCTTTTATACCTCTCTGCACTACGCTGTCAATGCGCACTAAAGCTAATATGTAAATAGCACCGGAAGCCCCTAATGTATGACCGAGGCTTTGCAAGTATTGCGGCTCACTAAAGGCGGCTTCAGCGCGAGCGCTTGCAAAATTTGCTACGACAAGACCACACGTGGCATCCTTGAGAGGTGGAAAAGAATGATGGCCAGCCAATTGCATTCAGTGCCACTGCTAGCGCCGGATCGTGAGCATCCAAATGGTGGGCCGCATCGTGTACTCACGAAGAAATGCATCTATCAAAATTGGGATAACAACGTTGGGATGGTCGGTGTTTTTCTTAATCCGGAAGTTTGCACCTAAGCTTTAAAATAATGGAGAATGATTTAGTTTGAATGTCAACTAATAAGTAATACAAACATCCATTCTTTTCCAAGAAAAACACAAAAAATAGTGGCATTCTTTTTCATGCGAACAATCACAGGGGGCACAATCAATTTATTTTAGCGCTTGGTATTAATACCATTGAATAGAGCACGCATATCCCATCCCTCAGACCAGGCGGTACATCAGGTGAGGGGTTTGCATGGTACGCCAGAATCTTGATGTGATAGCATTCATATTGCCGCTTTGCGTACACCAACTGAGTTCTCTGTAGCAAAATTGTGTGATTTCTTGACGAGGTGGTCACGTTATCAACACCGCCAGATTTGAAAATCCGATTATTAGTATGCTCCAGTACCTTTGATTGGATTGCCATAAGAGGATTATACTAATCAAACCCACCTTTTGCACCTTAGTGTACTCTCTGATACCCGCTAATCCATCCTAATTTATATTCTAGGGTGTGCCTACTTATATGGTTCATTGGAATATTTTGTGGTTGGCCAACTTCGAATTGCTAGCGCATTTTCTTCGATGAGAATGTTGTTCCGGACGCGAAGTTTTCTTTTTTCTTTTAATGGAATCCTAGAAAGATCTCGAGCGGGTTCTACTTCTTTCATTTATTCTTTCAGTACTAATATCGTGATGCAAAATATATACAACTTCGCATCTCTAAACTTCCCAAGGACCCCTGCAGTCATGTTGATATCACATACGTTAACGGCAATTTTCATTTGTTCAGATCCCGCAAACCCTGTTGCCATCAATAAAAAAAACTGCATTGTGAAGCGAAATGCGCGTGCTGTCGCATACTTTTTGCTGAGTAACGGCAGGGGCACTTTTCAGTTGCGGGAAGATATACTTTCGGCAAATCGGGAGACGCTTCGATTAAGATTTAGGAAGGAACGCTAAAATTTGAAAGGATCATTCTTACGAGAAAGTTTATTAGGGTGTTTGCCTAGTGCAGCAACTGCTCCCTTGCTCTTAAAAAACTGCTGACATCAAGCACATAAAGAAAGGTGTCAAGCAGACCAATTGCAGCGTCATAACAGAGCGCTACGCTTGGGTACTCGCGCTAGCACGGCTGGAATTTCCCTCTTTCGCGAAGTGCTGGTTCCTTTCGTGCATGTAAGCGTATTTACTTCCCCACACACAGAACCATTCAGAATAGAGGTTATTAAATGCTCGGCACTCCTCCCGAGGGCACCTTCGTCCATCGGCCTGTTTATTCTTCTTGTAGCGATAGCTACGTTACGGTAGCATTTCGAGCATTCAGCGTGGTGGCGCCGGCACCCTGCGGCTCCGCTGCCACCCTGTGTGGTTCCACTCGGCCAGCTCTAGCTATCGCGTCACTCCAGGTTTAACCAGAGCTAAACCACCACCATTTTTTTTCTCACGCTTCAGTCTTTTCGGAACGTTTGTCTGATGTGTGAAAAGTCTAGCAATGAATCACAATATACCGAAAGACCTCATACTAATAAATTAGAAAAGAAAGGACCTACCATCGTTGAGCAAGGCTCTCTCAGCTTGGTCTATTCCCCGTACTATACTCAGGCTCGCTCTGCCAGCGATGTCCAGATCCTCTGGTGTAATATCAGGCAGCGATAAAACAATAGTTGTTGTCCCCTTTGGTGGCCGGCGTACTGCACCTGCGTGCAATAGTCGGAGTACGCCACCGCTCAAATCCGATACCGGACATCGCAGTTTTCAAACCATCATAGACCCAAGAAAGTTATATTATTAAATGTACACCTGAAAGCAAAAGAATGGCATCATATGGAACTAGTCAAATACTTACACAAATTCACCGATATTTATTATAAAATGTTAGAAAATTTTTTAGCTTTCTAGTGTTGTTTCGATCGCATTTCTTCTCGGTGCTCTCTTTAACTATATGATTTCCCGCTTTCTATCATCAACTGGTTTAGAGACTCTCCTCGAGGCAAGCCTTCATGCATGAAAAATATACAGCCATATAGGTAACCTTCGCAGTATAAAGTACAAAATTTGAAAATTTCGTAACCTAACTCATTGTCAGAGGTACATAAGCAGCGGCGATAAAAGAGTAAAAGAAACCATTCCAAAATACCAATTTTGAAAGATTCCCAGGTACACCTATACCTGATATTTTACCTAAGATTTTCTGACATGTTTAAAAATAGGCTTTCTGAGGTTTTCAGGCTCGCATTAGAGACACGTATTGCGTAGAAGGCTCCTTATAAACTCTCGTTCACTTACTCTGTCGAGCTGCAGGAGGTGTGCTCAGAGGACAGCACACGCGGTTTCCCTTCTGCCCGCACAGGGATCTGGCGATGTCTTGGACGTCGTTGAACTGGAAGACGCAATGTCCCAGGCCCCGGCAGATTCCTGGCTGGCCATCCGCTGTTTGGCATGGTTCTTTGTTGCCTCCGCCGCGGCCTCTTCCTCGACCTCCACCTCTCCCTCCTCCTCTGCCTCTGCCCCTGCCCCTGCCTCGACCTCGGCCCCTTCCTCGACCGGCACCACGGCCTTCGGCGAATTCGAAGTCTCCTGCGCTCGTTTGACAGAGAAGCATTACATTTGGCTGCGAATTGATTTGAAGTGGCAGACGAGTGAAGGCTGTGACCAAGTGGTGGTCAGAAACACGGGCGTAATGAAAGGAGAGAGTTCTGTCGATAATGACGTCAGGTTCAAAACGGTAGCATACTTAATTTGGGGCTCTTTCAGCTACGCAGAGCGTTAAAAAACTAGTGTTGCAAGATAACGGCAGCGCCATTACGACAGCACAAAAAAAGCGACACATGCGCTCATGCGCACTCTTTCTGGTGCCTTTGTGGTCGGGCCACCATTTTTTTGCTTCATGGAGCAACTCGGCAAGCAATCTCTTATTCTGAACAACTACGTTCTATATGACGAACTGGCTAGCAAAATGTTCTCATGGTAAGGTTCGCTTATTGTTTAAATGTGCCTCGTGTGCTAATCATTGGAAATAAATGACTAAACTTTCTGTTGCTAGGTTGGCCCTCATGCTATATATAAAATTTCTGGAGTAAGCGAATAATTTCCCGCCTTAGTTGTTGCTTTCAAGCATTCTTTGGTGCGGTTTTATTGTTTTCAGATCAAAATAAACCCCCTGCGCTTCGAAAACTGTTACGGAAATATGCGCTTTCGCGCCAAAATTTTAACAGTTTCAAAGGTTTCATAATGTAAGGGAGTCGGCTATACAAAAACAAAATGAAAACAAGAACCGTTAGTGAATGCAATGGTTCTGGAATGACCCCAGGCGCCATGTTGACAAGAGTCTTGATGCCGCAATAGCGTCGAAACCGCATTACTGTACAAACATTATGTGTACTATGCCGTAAAACCTCGATGGCTTCGTTGCCACCCAAGTGCTGATTGATATCGTTACAAACCCTAACACTGTCATCACTCATCACAGATCCATCGCCAAGCTCCGTGGCCTGCTTATTGACTGCAGCATTGTGTAGAAGGCGTTCCTCAGTTCGGCCGCTTATGGGGTTATCGACATGGCGGGGAGGGAGCGCGTAGTCACTTAAATTGTGTCTACAGTTGCGAACAACTTTTTAGGCGAAAATAAACGAACCACTGTAAAATAAATTGAAGAATATAGATGCAACCATCATTTCTAGACATGCTCTCTACACTTTCGAATGAGACGTTTGGGTGAAGCTGCAAAAAAAAAAAAATTCCCACATCTATGCTTGTTATCTGGAAACGAGCGGCATTCAAAATATGTAGAACTGGTCAAGAAGACTTTGTACAATCTTACACTATGGTCAAATGTTCGTAAGCTTGATGCCGATATTTTAATTCTTTGTACCGCCAACCTGTAGCGGCATATTCGTGTATAGGAGTCAAGCTATCGTGAGCGACAGTCACTTTATGTGCCATAGAATGCATTTTGTACATTTATTTCTTGCGGTACCAGTGGCCACTACCACCTCAGACACAGAATGAACAACCGGTGTGGAAAGGACGCTTTTAGTTTCGTTTCTATTTAACACCTCACCAACGAAAATGGGGCGTTTTAACGAGAATACATCACACACAACTCGATGAATGACGCTTTCGTTGTTACCGGCGGTTCCTTGAGTGCCCAAAACCTTACTCATGCAGCTGCGGCAGCAGCACCACAGCGAAAACGAAGTTAACTCAACGTTAACTAAGATGCGATGTCCTGCTTTGCTGCACATTTGAATGGTATGATGCTTAAGAAGTATAATTCCACAACTACATTTCGCTGTCATGCTCCTCAAGTCGATTTTTAATGTTCTTTACTCTTTCGAAGGTGCTATGAAAGGCAACAATCATGCAACTGTTCATTTCCTAGGATATGCCAGAAAACTTCATAATATGTCATTGTGATCATTAAAATATGTCCAATAGATAGTGCCATCATTTTTTAATACATTAATCAGATACATTTCACATAGTTAAGGTTACTTTAAGTGTTGCTGTCAGATAAATGTTACACTAACATTATCAGTAATTTGCGTTTAGCACAAAATTTTCGGTGGCTTGTTGATTAAAGAAAAGTAAAAAGTTATACCTCCTCCCCTCTGTGCAATGGCCAAGTCAGCAAGGAAGACAACGAGTAGGAACAGGTAGAGGATCCGCATCCTGGCCCCTGCAGATAGCAAAAACTCTTCTCGGATATCACTTCCCCAA
This sequence comes from Amblyomma americanum, assembly GCA_030143305.2. Lineage (NCBI taxonomy): Eukaryota > Metazoa > Arthropoda > Arachnida > Ixodida > Ixodidae > Amblyomma > Amblyomma americanum. The sequence goes on from JARKHS020020429.1 coordinate 57,743, forward strand.
TGCTTGTAGGGATTTAGAGCACCCTGGAAGGGCAAGTGGTCAGGGGTTAAAATGCGTCGCATTTTAGATTAGGCGTGCAATGCTAATAATATTGATCTATTATTTTGACTTCTAGTTAAATATTCTCGATGGCTATTTGGGCGGCTAAGAAAACGGCTTCAAATGTTTCCCTGTCATTATCTGGTGAGAAATTTTAATTTAACAGGTGTAGGTTTTCCAATTCGAGTAACACTGATAATTGAGCTAGTTGGTACATCATTTTAATACTTTCAAAAGCGCTGCGACAGGGGAAACCAAGAGAAAGAAAGAAAACGAAGGACAAAACGTTTTCAAGTTCTTTCCTCCCAAATGCGACTGCCGCGGCTAGGTTATTCAAGCCACAGCCTTTTGAACAGGGCCAGAACGCCATCATACGTCTAACATGCGGGATAGCAAGACCGTCTTATAGCTCCACTTCCTGAGAACACTTTTGCTGTAACATCGCGGATCCGTAGTAAACCGATTAGTGTCATTGTCCGAACAACTCCTCAGAAGAAAATTTTGAGATATTTATTTGCTTACTCTAACAACGAGTTCGGGTTTCACTAAGTCAGTGGCCCTTCAGAAATTAACTCGGTTTCGGAAGCACCCTTTTCTCGGTTAATTTCGAGCATGGAGACGTAGGTATGCATTCTTTGTGAATGTTCTTGTATATTCTCTCTGAGTCTTTGTCTGTTATGCCCACAGTGGTTCTCCAAAGATTATGAACCAACTAGCTCTTTTAAGAGTGTTACTCGAATGTATTCATTTTCGAATGCCGACATAAATGCTTCTTATAAAGGCAATAATGACATGCGTGGTTAAAAATTCTGAAGCTTGACATGGGCTTTGAAAGACATAGCTGTGAAGGGCTCTATATTCATCTTGGCCAGATTCTATACGATGACGTATATTGGCATCGAGCAGCAAACATGTGTTTTTAAAGCATTCCTACATTGAAGCGCTGTCATCTCTGGCAAGTATGAATTCTATAAATCGTCTTGACAAGCTAATTACTTAGCCCTTAAATCACTAAACAGGGTTATGAACTATGCCCAGATGTTGTGCATGACAAAATAATATTTACATTTTACTAGTGCGTTTCTTATATAATGCGCACTCGCCGTGGTGACTTAGCGGATTTCACGTTCAGCTGCTCAGCTCAGGGGAGCGAGATAAATGCTCGGTAGCTGTTTCCAAGTTTCAACGTGGGCGAAATGCAAGAACTCTTGTGCGCTGGATGATATCAGTGCCAGTTAAAACCTCAACTAGTTGAAATTATTCTGCAGTCTTTGTCTGCGGCGCCTATTTTTGCCTATGTCTCGCCTTGAAACATTTAAGCCTGCATGCCTCGCGAAAATGAAACCTCTTGATCTAGGTAGGCCACCTGGTATCGATCATTAAGGTGAAGTTTGATATAGAAATTTTAGTAAGAAAATATAAGCCGACGTTTGAGAAAATGCGTCTATAGTTGTGTGCTGACTCGATCACCTCATGATAATTCAGTGCACAAAGACTGGGCACAAAAATATTAGAAAATAGGCTCACCTGTGAGTGCAGGTGGCGACGAGGAGCAAACCTTTCCGAAGTTTCTGCTGCCAAAGGCAGCCAGGCGACTAAGTCCGCTACTCCGCACGGACTCGCGACTACCAAACGGAATTTTGCAGGGAGGGCGTCATGGAGATTTCAAGAGCCGTCATAAAGTACACTCCACAGCTTTACAACTCGCGTCACCAGCAACTTGACGGGACGCCCGCCGGAGTCAAGGAAAGAGACCCTCCGCGTACCTCATGATTCCTCCTGCATAGCTCTCTTTCTCAACTTGGGAAAGGCCCCCGTTTATGTCTGTGTCACGTGGGATGCACACGCAAAAAAGTACGCGCATGCAAAGAAAAGCGTCTTCTTTCGTATTCTTTCTTGCGCTGCCCGTACCAGGTATGCGCACGTCGGCGACATGCTCGCAAATGATTTCAGGAAAGAGGATGCAGCCGTTGCGAAAGGCTGCGAGAGAATGCATTTCATTGAAGCTATCGCGTCCGGCCCCGCGCCTTCACCTTTGCACGCATTGGTCCTTCGCGCACTTGTGCTTTTTATCGCGCGCGATTACCGCCGACCCCGCTTTGGTGTTTGTGCGGCAAAGACGACTGAAATATAGGTCTTGCCTGCAAGCGAACGGTCAAGGACTCGAAGGCAGACGCGCCGCGGGTTACGCAACTCTTTCCCGTGGTAAACGGCGCACGACTACAAGCCATGAATCCTTGTCCTTCCAGCGCCTCATGATTGCTGCCTGCCTTGAGAGGGAGCTTTGTTGTTATTTGGATGCGCCGGTACTACGACCACGATAGGGAGGCAAAGCGGTACTCTCAAGCTAGTCAATGCTTGCTAGTTGTGGCACTGAAATAGCACCGACGCTCCTACTGGAAGCAATGAGGCCGCATTTTCTGCACGACTTTACCGTACAGTTAAAAGGCCATGAATAATTTTTAAAAATATAGGTTTTCATGTAAACAGATTCGTTTGCAGCATAGTAGCACTAGTGTTGGCAGACGCTGAAAAACAGACGAATCATTCCGACCGTTAAGTTACTGAATGAATTCTAACTGTTAACTTATTAACTACTGCCAACTGGCGCCCACTTGGAGTTAGAGACATCTACACGGCCGTTAATAATAGCCATATAAATTTTTATAATTTCTGAAACAAGATCCCCTTGCCGCTTTGACTCAAACTAACTGAACCATATGTTGCGCCATTCGAAAACTGAGCGTCTGCGGGGAGCGCGGTGCGATGTCAATCAAAAAGCGTCTCTCCGCGATGAACGTTATATGTAGCAATCTCTGCCCCGCCGGTGTTGCGCCGCCTCCATCTTCTCGCCACTTCGCCACTCCCATGCGGGCCGGTCTGAGACTCTCACGTGGTAAGTACGTCACAGAGTGCTGTCATTTTATTGACGTCGAGTTTCGATCACCGTTGGCGGGCGGTTTTCGAGTGGAGCAAAATATGGTCCAAATTATTTGAGCCAGAGTAACCAGGGTAATTAAGTTTTCTATATTATAAAAACTTATATGACTATTACTAACGGCCGGCTATAAATCTTTAACTACAAGCGGGCACCCATCAATAATAGTCAGAAGTTAGGAAATCTTTTTACTTGTTTATTGCCAAAGCAGATTATGCGATTACCTTCTGAACGTTGAGTATTGTGTGAAACGGCAAGTTTTTCATACAGTTCTAACACATAGGTAGTTAGGTAAGCGGCAAGTAAAATTTCAGACCAGTAATTGTTTGCCCGTTCGAAAAAAATTTTCAGAAAAGGCAACAGTAGCCAATATTCCGATGTGTTCTTTTTTTCTTTACATCTGATAGGAATAGTCGTCCCTGCCAGTGTTTCTGATCAGCGATGAGTAATATTTCCATTCCCAGTGCAGTAATAATAATGTTAGACGCTTTTTTTTTCTAAAGCTACATTTTTCACTTAGCTGCAGGGAACAGCAGACGCTTTCAGCATTGCGCATCGCGATCTCGTAACGCTTTCAGCATTGTATTATGGATGGCGACACTCCTTTCCCGCGGCTGATACCTGCCAGGGGACGACATCCACTCTTGCCGTCAGCGCCAAGAGATGTAAATCTCAATTTTGGGGCCTGAAATCTCTGTATCGAGAATCAGAGATAAATTTTTTATCGATGACTGACTGACCTACTGTTTGTTCATTGGTTTAATAATTTATTTATTGATCCTTAACTGCTAAACAAGCAGCTCGTCATTTTTCATGGCTGCCATAGTGGAGGGCTAGAGCTTAGTTAAGGCCACCTGGGACTTTTTATACGTATTAGCATAGCAGAAAAGTCCAGTGGTTTTAAATTTCACATAAGCCGCAAGTCTTGCGCCGCAGTGAGCATCGAAAGATCCGCCTTAGAATCACCGCCAATTCAGGACAGTAAGTGAGAAGGCGTTCACAAGTTTAGATTCTGAAGAAAATATGTCTGAAGTAATCACTTCTCTGCCACATAGTTTATTTGGCAAAAGGTTGGAGCAAAAGCAGAAGACGGGGAAAATCGCGATAGTTTTTACTTAGCCTTGCCGATACACAAGTCATGAGTTATCAGCTCGAAATGTGAGCCTTTCTAAGTCCACAGATATACATTCGAACTAATCGAAAATAAGTGATTCTTTTGCTAAACAGATTTAAGGCGGAGAAAAAAATTTTACCCACTTTACATTACAAGTGAAGAAAAATGCCAACGGAATTGACAGTACAGTCTTTCAGACGGCCCGCAAGGAAGGAACAAAACCGGTTGAACCATTAAGAGAAGCAATCCGAATACTCACACTACTCACAAAAAAAAACGACCTTTTGCATTGTGTTTTTTTGTTGTTGTTCTCTTTCGCCATACACTTTCGCTCTGTGTACACTAACTAGACCAGACAAAGCTTCTCTGCGAAAAAAAAAATCAACAGTTTTCACTTTTTCATTTTGTCGGGACAATTATTTTTAAATATGTACTGCGCATTAAACAAACGGGCATGTGGCCGCGTCCAGCGATTCTGGAATTCAGAACTATTGCCAATTTCCTTCTAATTAATTTGTTTTTGTTTCTTCGCGAAATAAGTCCCATTAAGACAAACTGAAAACAAAACTATTGTGCTTAGGTAGTAAGAGCAAGAAATTTGCAATAGCTCGGAGAATATCGCGAAACTTAAGCGGGTCAGTTTATCTTCCTAGATTTGGGCGTACCAATGCACATGGTTTATTTTCCTATATATTGTAAAGCTCGCTTCACCCATTAAGTGTTTGTGCCTCAAGCAAACGCATAGGCAATGTGAAATATGGTAGGAAAGAATCTGGATAACGCTGTTACATAACACAGCTTGGGTTTGCAAATCCAATATTTTAATCGTTGCTCATCCCAGAATTGTTTGCAGTGTAATCTTGGTGAGCGGTATGAAACACTGGCGAATTCTTTTTTTTATTCGTTTTTGTTTTTATAGTGGGAGGTAGAGAAAGGGGGCACGTTATTGACAAAAGAAAGAATAGAAAGAAATTTTACAGAACGATCAGTGCAAAAATCAAATATCGGCTGCAGATGCGCTCTTTGCCTATCCTTATCCTGACTTTGTGCTGAACGTTTAGAAAATAAGAAAAAAATAGAAGCGCGTTCCTATGCCCTGTAGCCATGAAAGGCACCGTCTCGTAATGGTCACTTACGTTAGCACGTTAGTTTTTCAGGTGAACAGATGAAGTGGTGCAAATGATATGGGCGGTGAAAACGGCCATTGTTCCTTTTATTTTGAATGTCAATTCCCAAGCCGCAAATATGCGGCTTTTCCCTCCACCTCCTTCCACTTCTTTGTAGAAAATAGAACATGTATGTATGTATGTATGTATGTATGTATGTATGTATGTATGTATGTATGTATGTATGTATGTATGTATGTATGTATGTATGTATGTATGTATGTATGTATGTATGTATGTATGTATGTATGTATGTATGTATGTATGTATGTATGTATGTATGTATGTATGTATGTATGTATGTATGTATGTATGTATGTATGTATGTATGTATGTATGTATGTATGTATGTATGTATGTATGTATGTATGTATGTATGTATGTATGTATGTATGTATGTATGTATGTATGTATGTATGACGCTTCGAAACGCCCTTAACGGGAGGCGATTTTGGACAAGTGTCTAAGTGCGAATTATGAAGAAAGCAAACAGCATAACAGCTACTCACGTGCTGACGTACACCTTGACACAATTTCAAGATTAGCGCACCAAGGCACAGCCTGGTTTAAAGCCACCTACTCTTCCTCAAAAATTACAGTAGAGGACAGTTCTTCAAAATACTTATTTTTTATATGTACCCCATCAACTTGTAAGCATAAACTACGCTAACTGCGCGAAAATCAGAAAAGATATGAACACATTGATCACCCTCAAATAGCGACACAATAAACAGCTCTCGCTGTGCACCGTTTCGCAAGTAACCATTTACTGTTGCCATTCAAGACATGTCCTTCATAACGCGTGCCTATTCATCCTGAGAAGAATGGTGCGTTTCCATTTCATGACATCAGCCTTATGAGTTGCAGTGGTGCGTAAGAAATTATGTGGTCTAGATTGGACATTGCAGTCCTTAGTTAACGAGATAATTTTACGGAATCTCAAAATAGTGCATCTTTTTCTTTTGCCTCTACACCGTGAGCAGTACTTCTGCTTTTAGAATTTTATCCTTGCTTTGATTGGTAGCCTATCTGTACTATAAACTTGCACACGAAGGAACGTCTGCAAAAAAAAATTTCTGTTAAGTGTATCTTAAAACTGATATGATAAAGAATTTTCTCGCATCTAAAGTTCGACGGCTTCACTGTGCTCCGCCGTCGCACCATAAAGCCCTTACGCTTAACAATAAAAAAAAACTGACGTATAAAACTTCACGCTTAAAAAAGTACAAGTGCTTCGCAGTAGACCACGGCCTTAAGCTGCATGATGTTCTGATGTCAGCCATCTAAGCACATACGCAAAGAAAGACGTTGCTTTCTGACAAGAAGCAAGAGGATGCAGAGGCGCAGCTTTTATCGTCAGAGGTGGTTCGTCCATGGATGTAGTGCTGGAGTCTACCCTTTTCGTGAGCGCTGTTTCGTCTCGACGTTTCCGGTATGAGCACAGTGAGGCATTCCGAAGCAGCGGCTGTTGCGTGTTCATGACGAGTGGAGCCTCCTTTACGAAAAACGCTCTGAGGGACGTTGAGAAGCTTACGCGAATCAATTGTACATTACGTAACTGCACATATTGCAGGTTCCGGGAAGCTTGGCAGATATCCGAGGTAAAAGGTTTCAGCACAGCGCTGCGACGCAACGATCTCGCAAGCGCATTTTGTGTTCTTTATTATGTGTATGGAAACCCAGGCGTACCGATACCAGTAGAAATCCTGCACAAAATTTGCGTGTACAGGGTTTCAATTTCCATTGCATAACCCCTCTTGAAGTATTTATCTACGTGACGGAGCCTCTAATTGTGCAAGTTTTTCATTAATAGATAAAATAGCCTAGTGGTGTCAAGTTATTTTAATTATTTTAGGTACGTAATGTCTGAATACTGCCATTATGATGACGAAGACAGTAATAAAAAAAGAGTGGTAATAGTTTTATTTCAAACATTTATGCGCTCCTCAATCGCTTCCATGTCAGAATGTCTACGGCCTTCTGTTATCGTTGTTATGTAACGGGACGTCGGCTCTAGAAGATAAACTTTGATAGCTGCCACTGATGGCTGGCATCGTGTTAAAACAGACAGAAATAAGAAAAAAAACACTTTTTCTGCGAAAGGAACTTGAACTGAGTATTGCATTCTCTAATAAAACCACCAACAAGCTTGCTGGTCTTACAGGATTCTGATATTCACTATTTGCTCAGCTTTAAAATCACACAAGTTCTGAGGCAGCAGTCGAAGACAAGAATCTTCGATATCCGGATATTTCTGAAACGTTTCCTATATTTTGACTGTTTTTTACTTTCACTGCTCGAGATGGACTGCGCCTTAATTGCAGATAAAACTGATTTTAAAAGCAAACAGTTTTGTTTCGACGCTCGATTGAAGACCGTGGTGCCAATAACAGGAAAGTTCGCTATCACTTGTCGTACATCAGTGATGCGGTAAGCAACCGTCAATGAACTGCGCATAGCAAAAAAAAAAAAACTAGCTTGATTCTCCGTAGCTTTCTTTTTATCCCGAGCAAAAAACTGACTGGTTAGTGCATTTTACGCTTTTTTGTTATTTAACTTAAAAATAACCGCACCACTCTCAGTAAAACTGTCTTCTATAACATTAGGACCGGGTAGATATTGATGCGGGTCATCTTAAATTTTTCGTCAATGTCCTTGGAGAAGTTACAATACGCCGTGATGCTGAAATGAATTGTGAGCTCTCACTGCGTCACTATTCATAGCGCACAGCACTGCTTTCACTAGTAAAAACACACTGACCATCAACGACTTCCTTTTCGATGTTTTGTAGCATGTAGGGGCCACAGTGCGATCTACTAAACGTCTAGACAGGCTCACCCGCGTTTGCTTAATGCCACAAAGGCCAGGCTGCAAATTCCCCAAGGACGCCGAAATGGGACAGAGCAGCGGTGGACCGCAGACACTCCTGATGGAGCAACGCAAGCGCATGGCTGGTGACGTAGAGGCCTCCGAATAAAAAAAAAAGGGAGGGGGCCCAAGGCGGGGTAAAGAGAGTGGCGAAATCCGGGCTAGCGACGCCGCCGCGTCTCCCAGGTGGGGGTGCGTGCCGTCTTTCGCCTTTCTTTCTCTCAACGCTGCCTCCCTCTTCAGCCTTGTCGTCCCGACCGGCAGCTGAATTTTCCTCGAGCGCTACGCTGCGCCGTCGTCTAATGGAACACGGAAAGTTAGAATATGTGCCACCACGCCCACGCTCTTGATAGTAGCGTCTGCGGCTAAAGAGCGGCAAGAGCTGTGAGAACATAAAGGAAAAGGGTGTTTGCGTACGTGCTCAGCCATGTGCTACAATAGGATGTTTACTTATGTGTACGCAGTTTACCTCGCGGCGCGTAGGCCCGCTGGACCACTACTCTGTGCAAAAGGTTCGCAAAAGACTGGTTGCTATGACGTTTGAAATGCAGCGGTTTGAAAACTCTTTGCTATTTCGCTCATCCTTGAAACCCCTGCAGGCAATTTAGAATTACAGAAAAGTATCAATTCTAGCCCATCTAGAGGGTTTAAATACTTTTTTTCCAGTCTCCGACCATAATGAGGGTATTTCTGCGCACGGCATAATACCCATATAACATGGGTAGATGATCTAGAGAGAAATGGTATATTATGCGAAAAAAAACGGGTCTTTTAGGAGAGACAGGATAAAAAAATTCAGTCTGTGATGAAAAGAAGTGCAAAGGTGAAATTTCAATTAAGTTATATTTATAATTTTGTTCAAGTACCCTAAGAATCAAAAGTATGAGCGACCTAATGATATATGTGCTGAGGAGAAACATTTTTCGGTACTTTATATTCCCTTGTTCTTTTTTGTTATCTTCGCTTTAGGCGCTGTATTTTTGGCAGGCACGGCAAGTCTTAACATAGTGTTCGACCACTGTAGCAAGCCTGTACCAATAATGCTTCTGACGTACCCGCTTCAATGTGCGAGAAAAACCGAGGCGGCAGGAAGAAAGCTTGTCGTGGCAATCGTGCAGAACATTGTCTCAAAGCACACGAGCAGGTACGGAGTGTCCGTGGCGCTGTAGATTCTTAATGTAAAGGATGCACCCCCCCCCCCCCCCCCCTCTTCCCGCAAGCAGAACGAAGACAGCCCGCGCGTGATGAACCGGGGCGGCGACGAGGCGCGGCATTCGAGGTACTGTATGAGAGCGGGGGGGGGGGGGGGGGGGGCGCAGCTCGGCGTCTCTCTGTTGTTGGGCAAACGCAGACGCGGCTGAAGCGTCGAGACAAGCGGGATCGTCTTCTATGGCAGCAGAGGAGGTCGCGGTACGGGCATGGGACAGGCAGTCTGCATCTCTGTGTTTGTTGCCAGACTTGTACACGATGCTGACACCGAATTCCTGCTACCGGAGGCTCGAACGAGCTAGCCTACACGATGGGTCCTTAAGGTTCGCGAGCCAAGAAAGCGAGTGGAGATCGCTCACGATTTGAAATTGGTGACCATACAAGTACGGGCGAAATTTCATTACCGCCGAAATGACAGCAAGGCACTCCTGTTCCGTGGTAGAATAATTCGCCTCAGATCGCGACAGTATGCCCCTTGCATAAGCAGTCATGTGCTCAACACCATCTTGCCACTGAGCGAGGATGGCACCCAGGCGTACACTGCTAGCATCGGTGTGCTGTCCCGTGTCCGCCTCCGAGTGGAGATCACTCGCGACTTGAAATGGGTGACCATACAAGTACGGGTGAAATTTCGTTACCGCTGAAATAACACCATGACAGTCCTGTTTCATGGTAGAATAATTCGCCTCAGATCGCAACACTGTGCGGCTTGCGTAAGTAGTCAAGTGCTCAACACCATCTTGCCACTGAAGGAGGATGGCTCCCCGGCCTATATTGCTAGCATCGGTGTGCACTCCCGTGTCCGCCTCCGCGTCAAAGGGGCCAAGGATGGGTGTAGTTTGGAGGCATTTCCTTAGATCGTCGAGGTCCTTCTCTATTCTTGCGCAAAGATGAAACGTTTCTCGTCTTTTGTCAAGCGAGTTAGAGGGTCGGCTAGTTGCTAGTAGTCTGGCACAAAACATCTGCAATAGGCGCAGATATCCAAAAAGCGGAGCACAGCACGCTGATCAGTGGGGGAGACGCAGCGACAGCAACCGTCTTGTCAGCGTCAGGGCAATGTGATCAGCTCTCACGACATGCCATAAAAATTTCAGACGTTGGAACGCAAAGTGGCATTTTTCTGGTTTGAGCGACAGGCCGGCCTATTTTATGGCCTCCAGTACTGCACACAGGTGCGTGAGATGCTCGTCGTAGGTGGCAGAAAAAATGACAACGTCATCAAGGCAGACAAGGCAGGACTGCAATATGAGGGCAACAAGGACAGTGTCCATTTCAGACGTTAGAACGCAAAGTGGCATTTTTCTGGCTTGAGCGAGAGGCCGGCCTATTTTATGGCCTCCAGTACTGCACACAGGCGCTTGAGATGCTCGTCGTAGGTGGCAGAAAAAATGACGTCATCAAGGCAGACAAGGCAGGACTGCAATACGAGGGCAGCTAGGACAGTGTCCATCATTCTTTGATTGGTGGCAGGTGCAAACACAAGCCGAAAGGTTGCACCTAGAGCTCATACAACCCGTTGAGAGTAACGAACGCTGCCTTCTCGTGGTTGCTTTCATCCACCTCAATCTGCTAGTGCCCACTGCAGAGGTCCAGAGAGGAGAAGTACCAAGCATAACGCAGCCAGTTGAAAGTGTCATCGATTCGAGACAACGGGTAAACGTCCTTCTTAGTAGTTTGGTCAAGTCCTTCTTAGAAGTTTTGTGAAGTTTTGTGAGGGTTTGTAGACGGCTGTGTAACATCATGCCGGAGCATGTCGTCAACATGTAGACCTATCGCCTCACGTTCTTTCTTCGACACTCAATAGGGGTGTTGACGGATAGGAGGTTCACTGTCATCAACTATTATGCGAGGGTTTCTTATGGACGTCTACCTTACCTTAGAGGTGGTCGCATAGCAGCCATTAAAAATAGTCAAGGATTGTTTGCGGGTGGCGTTGCTAAGAGTGTTCAAGTCATGGTTCAAGTTAGCCTTAACTGTTCGACTAGTTACCCCTGAAGAAGTGTCCCTGACGTGGACAACACGCAGTTGGCGGCAGACTCGGTAATTCCATCGAAATAGGCGACGGCTATATTCTTCGGCAAGTGGCGCTATTCAGTGCTAAAGCTCGCGACGAGAAGCTGGGATCGATGGTTCTGCAGGGGAACGACGCCCAGAACGATGCAGGCTTGATGGCGCAGCAGTAACGAAAAGTTTTCTTCTGCGGTCCTTTTGATGCGCGGGGCTGTCGCAGTCCACCGTAAAAAAACAAGCTGCACAAAATCGTAGTGATTTGGTCGTCGGACACAAGAAATACTGCCCTGACTAGCGCACTGTCGTCGGTTTTGGCGCATGGGGTGGAGAATATCCCCATGAGTTCACTGAGATGGACAATAGTGCCATGTTCGCGAAGAAAATCGCGGCTGCGGATCAGGTTCTTGGAGCACTAAGCAACCAGTGAAGATTATACCGCAAATCTCTATCCTAGCGGTGCACAACGCAGAGCGGCATCACCCCATGGCTGCCAGCTGTCCGAATTTGTGCTCCGTGCCAGGGGGAGAGTCCTCTTCTAAAAAGGGTAGCAGGACCATGACTCAACGGAGAAATACGGGCCGATATGTAAGAGGACAGTCACATGGTGGTTGTCAACGACGACTGATATTTCGGCGGAAACCATTTAACTTTCTGGAACGCGCGTTGTGGAAAGATTCGTACTAGAGGGTCGTGGTGCTCGCCGAAGTGGGGCGTCGAACAGAGGCTCTTATGGACGCTGGAAGGTCGGGTTGAACGGTCTAGTCGGTGAGCGGAGGATGTTCAAATCGCGGAGCGACGACGGCCCTGCCCCCAGAGGTCGCCGTCCTCAGTTCCCGGCGCCGACTAGAGGCCTGCCGGAAGGAGGGCTGGCGACCTAGAGGAGAGTACCAACGGGGTGACGGCCATTCGGACAGGCGCTATAACCAAGGTGCAAGGGGGACGTTAGCCGTAAGGTACTGGTCACTGTAACAGGATCGTTAACCATAAAGTGGCCGCGGTACGTCTGGTGAACATCCTCGCGGCCCATCAGACGATACGGGCAGGGGCGCGGTATGTGGCCGGATTCACCGCACTGGAAGAACAAGGGTCGGTTGTTCGGTGCGCACCACGCATGTGCTTTGCTGAAGGGTGGTCGCGCGTCAGAGAGAGGAGAGAGGAGGCGAAGGAGAGAAGCGTTGATGTGCTAAAGGAGTAGTAGGAGGAGCAAGTCAGTAAAATGTCGGTGGTGCTCGCGCAGAGCTGCATAACCCTTCGCTGTACGTCATGACGTTCGGCGCAGGCGGCGGCTTGGGAGCAGGCACATTATGCCAACCCACGCTTGAGTAGAAGAAAACGAGGAAGACCAGCTGGTGCTGTCGCACAGCACGGCGGGGCCAGCAAATGTCTAACAGTGCGGCAAAATAATCTCAGACAGCCTCGCTTGTCGGAAACTACTCCATTGCCGCAAGTTCGCCCATACGGGAAATATTCGAAGTGCCTTAGTTCAACGCCAATATTTTGTTCTAAATAATATTTTTTAACGTCATGCACAGCACAAGCTCCACTCATTTTGCGTTTTTACGTAAAAAATCAGTCCTATGAGCTCTGAGGTATGTTGTAGCGGTGAACTGTAACCAATTTTGCCCACGTATTGATTGAAGTCATTTAAAAATTTAACTGACAGACGTAATGGCCTCAGAAGGACTAATCCACTGACATTAGGCCTTTATCTGCCATCAAAATGATGCTCAGGGGACACAATGGCGTTGCTACTCACAGAAACAGCAGATGATCAGAAAACAGACGACAATGAAAATAATAGGAGTCTCGGGCACTAAATTTGAAATAATTGTAGCGAACCATGACGGCCGCGCTTGATGCCGCATAGGCAGATCATTGACCAAGCGCCGATGAAGACGAGGCGTCGGTGAAAGACGAAGTTTCGCCGCGCTGCACGAGATCGCCTGGTTTTTTCGGACTGTCCGTCGGCACTGCTCGCTGTCATGCTCGTGGTTTTGTGTCGCCCGCCGTGAACTCTTTCCCCTGACATATTTTTGTACAAACGCCCATTCATAATGTTTTGTTGCGCGCCCTTTTGTAACTCTTTCGCACAAAACAGTAAAACCTGGATGTATGACTCCCCCAACGAAACTTGCTTTATTGTAGTGCACTTCTCAAATCAGGCACTCGAAGTATGCAGATTTCTGGCTGACCGACGTCCCCGCTTACGGCGTCTACTGACATCGTTCTTGTCTTCGTTTTAAGTGCTCTCATTGAGTGGAATTATAAGAACTCACCCATCTGTCTAGGAGCCGATTTTCACAAATGAAGGCCATGCTTTTAGGTTTGCGTTGTTGTCTGTATCTTGAACGCGACAGCATTAAGGAGCTAATGCGGCTGGTAATCTGGCGTCGGCGTCGTTCACCAGGAGAGAACAAGCCAGGAAAAAACCCCAGTGAAGCAGCCTAGGAGGCATGTGGGCTGCCTAGGTCACATGAACTTCCGGCGGCATCACAACCTGCCCACTGGATTGTGAGCAAACTGTCCACAGTGACAGGTGCCAGTTAAAGTAATGATTAGCAGCTCGGCAAGAGCAGCAAGGGTCGCAAAAGGCCCACTGGTGGCAGCACCGGTCATCGCAGGGCATTGCCGCATCGCTTAACCTCTACGCGATTGCACCAGGTGTCGTATGAACACTTACAGGTATCTATGAATAGAAAGTGGAGAATGACCATTTATGCACATATCAGAATTACCCCATTACGCTATTGCGTCATATCCTTAAGCGGCAGCTTAAGTGCCTTCCCCCCTATTTTTTTCTGTCGTGCCGGTTATAGCTGGGTAATTCAGTAATGGGTATTTACCACCAAGCGAGAGCTTCATATTTTTACTTTACACTGAAGGCCATAAGAACAAAGTGTAGTAGAGTGTCAGTCGTGAGTTGACTTGCATAGGTAAAAAAGTAGAGAAAATGACTTCTGGAAACAAAAAGCTAAAGAGGAATTTATTAATACTACTCTTCCTTTATAGTTATTGCCGAAAACTTTTCTATGAACTGTAGTTACTTCTAACAAGCACCACTTGCATCTTTTATTTCTTGCCGCTTGAAATCTCGTTCACCACAAAGAGCACCTTTCATTTTCCTCTTTATACATTGGGGATTTCTTGGAGCAGTTGAATGCTTGTGCAAATCCCTCATCATTTTGCATAGTCACATTAACTCTGTGGGTGAGAAACAAATCCGAGCAAGTGATATTTTTAGAGGTCAGGATTCTTGGGTATCAGACAATAGAGTAAAAACCATGTCCTTGGGACAAGAAATTTTTTTTTGAGAAGACAGTCTCTTTTGCAAGCAAAACGCAAACGCTAACTTCAAAATAACATTTACTCTTCCGTATCATACATAAACACTGACTTAATAATGATGCAAACACAACTGCGCATTGCAAGACCTTAGTGTGACAAAGCAAACGGGACACTGATCCTAGTAAAAGTTGAACGGGGATGTTGGCAATTTCAAGAAAAAGTGAACGATGAGCCGCTAGATGGTAATAAATAGAAATTAGTCACAGCGCTAACAATCTCTTTATTTCAATAGTCGATTGGTACCTCAGGCTCACCTTCGCAAATATAAACTGGCGAGGAGAGCTTCACATTGAAGGGCCTCACATTTTTTTCGGCCACCTATATTTCTTTAAGATGTGTACTCACGTCGCATAGTATATAGGCGCCCTGCGTTTCGCCTTCATCGAACCGCGTCCTCGGTCTCAGCAGACCTGACCAGTCAGCTATTTACCAAACTCCAGCCGTCTACTACGCCTACTGTAAAAATGTCTCAAACGTGGATGAAGGCAGTTATGTTTCGGGTAGTTCTTGTCACTGGTTTCATAACCCAAAATTTTCACTATTTCTTGCTCGCTCGAGCCATAGCGGCCAGTGCTTCTTACGTAAGGCTGGTAACACGATAAGCGTAAGCAACGCAGGATGAGCTACTGACCAATACTTGAGGCCGGGAAGTAGTACTTTTTAAACATTGACGTGAGTGGGAGTAATTTACGGTGTTATCAGATCAAACACGCATAACCTTTAGAGAAATCGTACGCTTTGGGTGCTTTGTTTTTATTTCGTTCGCCACAGAATTGTATCGCTGCCTTTGAATTTGAGCTCAATATATGTGCACTTCACGGATATTTCTCAGTCCGGTCTTTAAATCGCGCCATTCCTATTAAGCCTAGGCTTGCGAATTTTAAGACGATGCCCCGTGGCAAACACTTCCACTTGAATACGGAGAACTGAGCCGATAAGCAAAACTGACCAATAAAGAGGGAAGGCTGAAGGAAATATTGCTTCTGTACGAAGGAAGTAATGTTTATTAAAAACAGGTAAAGCATGCGCAAGGTTTCGAACCTACTCACCATACCTTGATGACCATACCTCCTTCAGACAGAAATATCTACCCGAATGTAATAGAGCGGTATGTTGGGGTAATTTGTACTGGTTCATGACTGTGTAATACGTTACTGCCTTACAGCAAGGACAAGGATTAAACACTTATGGAACAGGACAAGTGCAGTCTACTCGAATGGAGGGAAATGTTATCCTATCCAAGTTTTAATGAAGCGCATGCCAACAGTACATAAAAGATTTGACATCTCCCGACGTGCCTAAATAACTTAACAAGGTGATTTATTTAGTGCCTAAATAAGCAGTTAAGGTTGAAATCTCATCTGTTCACATCATATAGCAGAATTGCTTCCAGGGAGTTAGTAATACTGATTTTGACTCAGTCTTGTCAAAAGAACTCGTTGTATAAACGAAGCAGCCCATTTTTAGGAATCTTCAGCATTCATACTATCTTGATTCATATTGCAGCGAAGAAGCACACACACACAGAGAAGGAACACGCAAAAAATCGGACGAACGCTGCACTCACCACTGGTTTACTGCGAAAAGAATTCAAGCTTAAAATGGCTCACGCATCTGCGCACTACAGAAAGAAAACCAAAACAAACACGTGCCACGAAATAACATCTTATCGTATTGCCGCGAAAAGGTTGAATTCCGAGGCGTACAAAAAAACGGATGCATCACTAATGCAGCAATCTGCTTTTTCCTTTATGTGAAAGGCCTCCAGGAGTTCACGTGCCGTTTTATACTTGCTTCTGCCTAGGATTCGAACACTATCGAAACGTGGCGAACATGTCACGCATGACTGGCAGTGCCTAACCAAGTGCACATTCTCTTTGTTCTTTAAATTCCTTTGGTGCTCCTTTGGTGTGGAAAAAAGCACACTACGCCCTATGTGCAATGCGCTTCTGAGGTGGTATACGAGCTGCCACTTTCATGTGGAAAAGTGTACATCGGTCAAACGGGGCGATGTATTAACGACCGGCTAGGGGAGCACCAAAGGAATTTAAAGAACAAAGAGAATGTGCACTTGGTTAGGCACTGCCAGTCATGCGTGACATGTTCGCCACGTTTCGATAGTGTTCGAATCCTAGGCAGAAGCAAGTATAAAACGGCACGTGAACTCCTGGAGGCCTTTCACATAAAGGAAAAAGCAGATTGCTGCATTAGTGATGCATCCGTTTTTTTGTACGCTTCGGAATTCAACCTTTTCGCGGCAATACGATAAGATGTTATTTCGTGGCACGTGTTTGTTTTGGTTTTCTTTCTGTAGTGCGCAGATGCGTGAGCCATTTTAAGCTTGAATTCTTTTCGCAGTAAACCAGTTGTGAGTGCAGCGTTCGTCCGTGTTTTTTGCGTGTTCCTTCTCTGTGTGTGTGTGCTTCTTCGCTGCAATATGAATCAAGAATGCTACCAACTTGCCCAAAAACGTGTTTTATTCATACTATCAAACAAACGAGAACAAAGTAGCACTGACGGGACCCCTACCAGAGCGGTTGGAAAACCTTTTTCATTCTTCTTAAATAAGACCTTAGAGCTCATTTCAATAGCTGGCTCGAGATTGTGCTACAGACGATTTCGAATATTTCGGCACAATATTTTACCACCTACGTTTATGCTGATGGCTCCTCGTATATGTGAATGCGCGAAATTTGTGTACAAACTTGCCTGAAGGGATAAGGACGCAATGGCTGCATCACCACATTCCGCAAAGCACCAGTTTTCATCCAAACTACATCAGAATATGAAAAGTTTCCAATTTTATTGAAGAGACTTCCTAATTTCAAGACAAAAAAAATTATTTTCTTTTTGACGGCTAATATCGGTGTTCGTCTTTTTACGATACGTGGGAAACATAGATATTTTTCATATATTTGGCACAATTCTTAAGGCTACACGGGAATTTCCTCGTATTTTTCATGCCCGCCGGTTAAAATTTATACACGACAGACTGCAAGTGCACTTACCTGTACACATTCGGACCTTCCATATTCGAGGTCATCAACTCGAGCAGACCCTCCTCATTGAACGAACTGCACAAAGTCTGTGTAAGAAAAGGAATATTGTGCGCTTTTGTTCCTTTCCTTTTTGCATTACAGAATGTTAGCAGAACCGCTCACCATTGCCCTTCCTATATAGAATAACTGGATGCCCGAAAGTCCTTCGAGACCGTATAGACGAGTGTCAACATTCTCACATTCTTCTTCAAGGACTTTCATGTAAGCCTGGAAAATGTAGAATGTTTTGAACAATGCGAAGGTATCCGACGTGTAACCAACTTCATTTTTACAAAGTTTCTAATATATACTTTAAAAATCACTCTCTATGCAGAAGCAATTCGTTTAATTTGTTGTTTCCTCTTAATATATGTTTAATCTAAGTATAGTTTATAGGTGAGAGAACATCGGCACTGGAAAAGTAGTGTAGTGTTGTGTAGTTGTGTAGGACCGTAGTTCTTGTTAAGTACACAGTTGTGTTAACTACTTCTTTGCCACTGCTCTAAATACAGCACCGAAAATATTTTAGGACCATACAGTTTATTGAATAAAAATTACACTCCCTGCATTACGTTATGAGCAGCCGCTCCGGATTCTGCACATTTAACAAAAACCGTGCGGCATTAAAGCGAGCACAAACATTAGCTTGTCATTTTAAAACGCGAAGCAAATGTTTTCCTCGTGAAAAAGCAGGCGAGTATCAAATACAGCGTGGCAATATGTAGTTTTCTTTGCAATACGCATTTAACTGCTTCCTTTGTAGGATATTAAAGTTTGTTGGTTTTCAAGGCTAAAAAGCCGTGACAACCAACAAAGTTTCCTACTCCTAAATAGGAAGCATTTTAAATCTTTATTGCAAAGAAAACTACATAGCGTAAAGATAGGCAACTCGAACGCGGTCGAGCCCTTCATTTAGGCGATTAAACAACATTTATTCAGATATACAGTTTTTCAACACTCCCCGTGCATCCATACCACTCACGAACTGCAAGAATGCCAGCGCATGGTTTCAGCTATAGACCTCTGCAAAATAGAAGCCAATTCAATGTGTTTAGCTGTATAAACTGTGTGATGGTCGTGCAGCAATTGTAATGACATGATTTATTCTAATATCAGCATGTAGTTCAACTGGAGGCCGACTGCTTCGTCACTCCGAGGCAGATAATCCTTTTAAGTCAACTTTTGGGATAATAAACCTTTTTGTAAAAATTACTTCTGGAAAGAATATGACGTCTGCGCGCAGCGCGTTTTTGCTTTTTCAAATATAAGCACAAGTATTGCGCTGTCTACGGCTGTAATAGAGAAGATTTCAAAGGTCTGTGACCAACTTACAGCTCATACCGCGTTTGTTGTAGATGCAATACAACATGGCGATGCAATGGAACATGGCCTTATCAACGCTTCTGCTTAGAAGCTTCGCTTTGTCCTAAAGATGCCTTGCTACGAACTAATCTTTTTTTATCTTCTCAATGTATCTACGAGCAAAGTACCACCGTCAAACAAAAGCTTTGTTAACAGCCTCCGAGTTGCAACACACTGATTTAGCGGATAATTGTTTTATTCGCCTGAACGACACACCAATCATTAGAATAAATGACGCCTGTCGGTCCCTGGAAAAAATGCAGAAATGGTCCTATGCCCTTTTGTACATTCGGTAGCATGCTACACCATCTCGGCGCAAGGGTGGTGTAGGAAGAAAGTTCGTATTATCTTCAGAACACAGCAAGACACCCGTGCTGGCATATTGTCCACGTTAAAAGTAACAGATCATGTGACACCTACAGTGGTTCTCTGGCTCGAGCCGTCAGCCTGCATTTCTTTTGCAAATATTAATTCTCATGCATATTAGACGTCGGTCCTGTTTTCTCGGTGGCCGATGTAATTTTGTTTGTATTCACATTAGTTGAACGAGGCATATCGGCAGCCTGCGAATTCGGTTCACGAAGAGGAGCGCAGGGGGCTTTGAACATGAAGTTTTCCAGGTTCCCGGCATGCGGGCGGACTTACGGACGTGTGAGCTGTCACGGTCCGTTGGATACACTAGATACGGCTGATTATGGCGCGATTTTGAGACGCAGAGAAATCAGTTTTCGTGGTCACATTTATAAAACTAGAGCTTGCTTTTAGTCTTTTCCGCATAGGTTACGCCCAAGAATTATCGCAATATGCTCCAGGTCTGCTGAAAAACTTCAACTACCCGCAGCGAAGGCTTAGTGGCATCGTGCTTGGTTGCTCAGTTCACAGTTGCAGCTGCTTAGTGCTAGGAGCAGAACACAAAAACTCATGTGTGCTAGGCTATGTGCACGCCTGTTATACAATCCCTGGGAGTCGAAATTAATCAAGAACCCTTAACTACGCAAGCTTTAATGGGCCCTAGGCAGCAATGGGATATCTGTCCATACTGACCATTTTGCCAATAGGTTCGGCGCATGCTCCTCGTGACCCGTTCACCAGTGTCTATCGCATTTGTATCACCGAGAAGGGGATGTACTTCCGATTAATGAAGAGTATTTACTTGCCTTATACGGGGAATTAGTGAGGTAGCGTGTCTATTTATAAACGCCTCAAGCCAAAGGTGTACGGAAAAGTCTCCACAAGTCATAATTTTGAGCCAAGTTGATACACTGTTTCCTCAAAACAGATTTTGGGCACATATAGCATTGTTCTTTTCTGAGCTCTATGTGACACGAAGTATATTGTGCTGTCTGGTATCTTCAAAGAATTATATGGACAGGTCATGTCGGCCTGCGTCTTCAGCACTAGGGCTATACACATCAATATCTGACATGACTCGTATATTTCTCTGGTGGTGTAGCATCCACTGACCAAATGCGTCTGATTGAAATGTACAACTCATGCATATGAGTCACTTCGCTCCTAATAAACGGTCTCTGCTCAACCTTTATACATTTTCGTTTAAATCCGCCCGCTTTCATCAATATCCTCTCCGATCTTCACGCTCTGTTTTGATGCTACGACAAATAACGCAGGAAAATATGAATCGAGTGGGACGCCAATCGGCCGCCACAAAAGTTGCTACAAGAGCTTTTAAAATGTGCCTATGGAACAATTTTATGAATGTGATTGTTGTACTAAGCATAAAGACAGTTTGAGGTGACAGTTTTAAGACAGTTTAAGGTGACACACTTTGGAAATTTTTGGCGCTTAGGACATGAGGTGGATAGGAGCAAGTTTTATATGGAAGTTATATGGAAGTTAGTAATCAAGACGTTTAACAATATGGTAAATTGCACAACCCACCCCAAAATTCATTGACCTCTCATTTTTCACTTCTGTTTTAAAGCCGCCGTTTGCGACAGGCGCAGGCGACCCATGACGGCACTGTCAGACACCACTTGACACTTCACAGGCGCAGCGTCTTTACGAGCATTTTACTACCACTTATCGCCTGTTATCCAGAGAGCAATAAAATTTCTTAAAACAGCGCATTCCTCGAGCATTTACTTGGAAATTATTGAATAAAACCGACTCCATTAAACTCACCTGGAAAGCCACCTTGAGTCCGCTGCTATCAGCTATGTTTGCGTCTATTCTCCTTCGGGTAAATTCTGGAAAATTTGGCTTGTAATAGTTCTGTCGAGCCTGTAATTATCACCCACAGTAGCTATGAAATTTTAATAGAATGCTGAATAGGCAAGCGAGCAGGTTTCATATAGGAACGCTGTATCGCGAATGAGTTGAAAATGTTTCACGGAGTGTTAAACATAGTAGCGGGATGACACACGCAGACGGTAGAAATAAAACGGCGCTTAGCAAAAACTGTTTAAGAGCGTACGTTGTTGGGCCAGTCGGTCAATCATAGTAAATACAAGGAGGGGGGTACTGCGCACAAAAAGACAAGGGCAAGAAGATAACACAACAGGCGCAGGCAGGCAAATACAGCAAAAACTGTATTTGAACTGAGTTTGTACTCGCAAGCGTATTAAACTTGGCAGTAGGTGTAACAGCTACTGGGCACAACCGTGGCCGAATAAAAAAAATGGTTGTTGCTTGCGGCTGCGCTCTATTCAAACTTGTGAGGGTGCATTATTGACAGCAGTACTAAAACACAGACAATCTCGCATATTGTAGAAGGTGATAAGCGTGAGCAAACCACGTTAGCCAAAAGAGGCAGAGCGAAGTGGTAGAGGAAAGGCAGGGAGGTTAACCAGTAAAATGTTCCGGTAGGCTACCCTGCACAGGGGGAGAGGGACGAGGGGGCGTAAAAGAAAATGAAGAAGTAGAGAAATGCGGTCCCTAGCAAGCACAACAGGCAATGGCACAAGCACTGTAAGTCACATGCTGCCGCAGCAGTAGCCTGCACACCTTGAGGGTTGCCGACTGCTGCGACCTGAATAGAACAGATCGAGGGCCCTCCATCACAAGGCAGCGCAGATGTTTCATTGTCAAGAAAGGCTTCCGTTGCGGCTGATAATGTTGATGACAACGTAAGCATCGGACTTCTTCTCGGAAGGATGAGGCTGGAGGATGATTTGTGCCAGCTATTGCACAGCTGGAAGCACTGAATTCAACAAATCCAGCATCTGCAGTGCAATCTGTGCAGCTGCATGTGCATGCTGGAAAGCAGCCCACGCATGGCATTCACGATTGACTTCAGCATTGCAATCATTTGCTCGTCTGCGAGCTGGTCCGGTTTCTGACCTACAATCCGACCAGCAGTAGCCTCAACACACTGGGTGAGCGGTGACTGTTCTATCATTGAGGGTGTGCAGTGTTTCGGGAGCGATGGCCAAGTCACTTGCCGGTCCCGGTCTTGGACCGTAGTTGTGACTTGTGCTTGATTAGCAGTGTGCTCGGGACTCTGAGTACGCAATACCTGCTTCGTCACTGCGGGTGTGTGTAGCTCAGGCAGGAATGGCCAAGGCCCATCTGCGACCACCGTCTGTGCCTCGCCAGTCATATTGCTCCCAATCCATAAAGTAGTATGCGGAGGAGAAGGACAAGTTGCGGAAATTCTTGGACCATCCTTTTAAATGCTCGCTACACATCTAGAATGTCTGTGACGAGGGCGACGACGTCGTCGCACCTTAGCGGCAGCTTCTCTGTGTGTGGAATTGTCACTTGTCATTTGTTTGAGTATCGCTCTTTCCCTTTTCAGACGAGGACCATCTTTTGAGGCAGCGTCATGAGGGCCGCGGCAGTTGGCACACGTAAGAACTGTTGCCCGGCAAAACTCGCCGCTGTGTGGCCGCGTACACCGTGGACACACGATGGGGAAATCGCTTACACTACTCACGTGTCCTATCTTCATGCATTTCCGGCACTGCGGAGGTTTCGGGACGGAAGGCCTAACGTCTTGCAAAAAGTGCCCAACCTTCACGTACGTCAGAATGCAGTCCCCTTGGAAGGTCAACTCGATGCACTTTGTCCTCCCAAGACGCTGAGCTTGCAGTATGGCTACACCATCGGTAGCTGGTTGAATAAAAATGGGCAGATCAGAGTGGCGGATGGCTACGTCGATGTCGTAAATGACGCCTGCCGTAGTGCCACTGCCTAGAAAGACATGGGAAAGAACGCTGATGCCGCCGAGCGTTCGGAGGTTGCTCAAACTCTCAAGCACGTTCCGGTCTATGACATCAATGGCGATGACATTCCTAAAACGATTCACCCTCGCATCTTTAATCTTTCCCGAGACGCGAGCCTCCAGGAACGCAGATCTGGCTTGGCTAATGATGTGGTTGACATTGTCGGTAGGAGTCTGTGGCACAAATAGGACAGTATGTGCCGATGATCCTCGCTCCCTAGTGATCGTGGACGCACTCGGCAACGACAAGTCCCAACCTTTGCGCAGTCTCCATTTGGCCTTCTTGCTTAGGGCTCTGAAGAAGCCGTCGTCAGCCGAAGAGTCATCACTGGTGGCCCAGTAAACCACGGTAGCCTGGCGGCTGGGGTCACTCGGGAGGCCAAGATGTTTCCTGTGGGCGGCAGCGGCTGACCCACCGGACTGAAGTCCAACAGCCTCCACTTCCATCACCGTCACCAAAAAAGAAACAGTGGTTTCATTATAATGTAAATCAGGAAAAAAAAACGGAAGAACCGATGGGACACGTTCTGGTCTAGAGCCAGTTCATCTTCTTCCATTAGCCAAGCTTCACTGAAAAGTTCAGATGGAATGCCCAAACCGATAAACAAAATCTAATGGCAAAGAAAACACAGCACACTAATGGCGCTATGATAGCAGGGCTCTGCATATCGCGTTGAACCTTAATAGTCGTTTGGCTTCTCTAATTTCATTAAGAAATAAATATCACTGTGGTAATAAGTATGTGTAAGTTTGTGGCATTCAGTACGCGGTCATGACATTTAAAAAAATTCAAAAACTATTGTACACGTCGTAAAAAGGTCGGCGAAAAAAAAGCGCTACATCGACATGTGCTTCATTTTCCGCCTACTTTCTAAGCAACTTTGCTTCAGATAAAAAGTGTTTAGGTCCCTAAGTTGTCATATTGAAAAGCGCAAATCCAAAGAAAAACATACGATAATCACGAAACGAAGCTGGGAGAATAGTTGGATATAGCGTCAACGCAAATACTGCACAGAATGATTTCACTTTAAGTCGGGTTTGATAAACGCGGCGGGATTTTTCTGAAGGGTGAACTTGACGGGCGGAACCGCTTAAGTCGCTGGCAGGAGGCATTTCCCAAAAGAGAGGTGGGGGAAGGTGGCGTGAGAACATGGGTGAGGATGGCTGTGGAATTGGGTGTGAGAGGGTGTCTGAAATCAATTTTTCTGTGGCTGTTTCGGTGCCCTGATTCGTGGCTTCTAGTGGATAGAGACACTTTCATGGGTGAGTTAGGTGGAATTCTTGCAGGCGCCCCTTCTGAAGCGTGGGGTTCCAGCAGATTTGTGGATGGCGCTTCTTAAATTGGCAGGTGGGCGTGGTAGGGAGGGAGGGAGTTGTGGGTGGTTGTTGCTGAGGGGCTCGGCAGTCCTCTATATGAGAGAGGGAGGCGGACGGGGTTGCCGTGGAAAGTGCCTGTTGAGTGGCACTATCGGAGGGTGAATGCTCCACGCAGCAAGGATGGCAGAGAAAACGCCGCAACTTTAACAGATACCACTTGAACCTCTATCAGATCAAACCTTACCTTACGATTTGTTCGGTTTGTGTGGCTTATGGCTTCGTTGTTATCTTGCTGCTTAGTTCTCGCAGTATTGATGCCAGAGACACAGGTAACTTAATTAAAATACCTTGGCATTAATTTTGTCATGAAATGTCATGCTCAAAGCAAAATAGTATGATATACAAAATCAACATTTGAGCTAGTTGGTATAGCATCATGGAAAAAATAGCGCATTCAAGACAACCGACAAAAAACACATTCACTTTTCTTCTGGACGGACCTGCATTTGTCAAGCTGGCCGTTGCTTTAATATACGCCTGCAATAATACTTTCTTGTCATTGAAAAAGCCGCCTTCATCCAATCTAGCTAAACACTGATATCTAGTTGTGTCAAGCCTTTGCTTGATCAGGCCACAATCTTGTTTCGGCACCTAAATCAACTAACTAGACAGGTTTCAGAGGCCTATCATATACGTAAGAATGAGCACACCTGTGTTGGTGACCCATTGGTGACCCTGCATGAAAGGAAGTTTTTTCTGTCTTGACGCGCCTGCATGAATAGAACCTTTGTTCGTAAAACTTAGACACTAACATGTTTTATTCTTAAGAAATGATACCCCAAACAACTGTTGGTGCGTATGTGTAGCGCCATGTTTTCGGGTTAACCTGAGCTATTTATGTTCATTGCTGTGGCAGCCGATAGATGGCACTACATGTAAAAGTTATGTTGTGACTAGTCGCCTGCGCATTCTACTGTGAGTGAATACGGAGGGATGGACGGCCACCTCGAACAGCATGCAAACATAAAATTCTGTGTGAAGCTTGACAAGACAGCCGCACAGATGTATGAGCCCCTTCGTGGCGCTTACGGCCACGAGACATTATCGCATTCACGAGTCTTCGAGTGGCACAAGTGGTTCGCTTCAGAGAGAATGTCGGTGGAAGACGACACAAAGCACGGGCGCCCTTCAGCCTAACGGGATAAAAACAACGTGGCGCAGATCAGAGAAATCGTTCCGCAAGACCGCACTTGTGCCAGACTTGGGCCGCACTCCCTCACACAAGACCAGAAGGTCACGCGGGCATCAGTGAGCGCTGACTTGCTCTCCGCGGCAGAGAAAGATGCTGCATTCGTCTACAGTGCCATTGCTGAAGACAGCGCCTTTAATGGTGTTCTCAATACGATCCTCAAACAAAGAGCCAGAGCGCCGAATGGCGGTCCACAAGTTATCCGGTGTCGAGAAAAGTGCGGCGACAGAAGACCAAAACAAACACTATGTTGAAAGTTTTTTTTCGATTCTCATTGTGTCATACACCACGTGTTCGTTCCACATGGGCAGGCGGTGAAACAGGAGTTTTAAATCCGCGTGCTCCAACACATGCGTGATGCACTGCGACGCAGTCGCCCTGACTTATGAGCATCTGGACCACGGAGCTTTCTCCGCGATAACGCACGGCCACACACTGCTCTCAGCGTGGCCAAATTTCTCGCCAAGCAGAGAATTACTGCACTCTCCAATCCGCCATACTCGCCTGACCTCTCCCTATGCAATTTTTCGCTGTTTCCTCGTGTGAAGAGAGCCCTAAAAGGTCGCTGGATGGGTAGTGAGGAGGCCATTCAAGACGCCACGACAAATGAGCTGACAGGCCTGCCAAAAGAAGCGTTTTGCAACTGTTTCGAAGACCTCAAAAAGCGTTGGAAGCTGTTTATAGATTTCAAGGGAGACTATTTCGAAGGGGTGCTGCACAAATGATTTCAATGTTATACGCATTTTTTTTAACAGACTCAGTCTCGAAACTTTGCGGACAAAGGTTGTACTTAACCTGATGAGCCTGCATGAAAGCATTTGTTTTGTTCGTGGTTTTTATCTTTCTTTGTTTACTCTGCGTTTTTTTAATTAAAGTTCAGTTGAAAGTAAGCCCTTGTGTTGTTCGGTCTTCCTTGCCCGTTGTCCTAAGTGCGCTATTTTTTTCTATCACATGATGTGTACCAGACCTTATAACCACATAGAGGACCACTATCGATAATTGCTAAAGGCCTGAAAAGCTACCAAGCAGGAGACATAAAATACTAACCGGAGCAATCCTTGACTAAAGATCTCTCATATGGAACCCTCGTTAAAAATTCAGTGTACATACAATTCGGTGTATATACAAATATATAATCAGTTCAAAAAACATCTAAAACTATCGCCGAGATTCTAGCCCTTCTTCTCATTATGGAGCTTCAGGTCTAAAAATAGTATCATCTAACCATCGCTTAGAATGCTCAAAGGTTCAATATACACTGGTTCATTCGCAGCACCTTTCTTCACTAAATAATTATTTCTGTTTCAACATGCCTTCCTTAACTAAACATTTTCAAAGCCATAACCTTACTACACTTCTTTTCTCGGTCTGAAATGTTCATAAGTAGCTTCTTGCAAATGATTACTGACATCAGGAATTCGCTTCCTGGAAACATCTGCCTCCTACGTAAGGTCGGGTTATTGAAACAAATTCTCGGTTTGTATTTTATTGTCTGACATTTTGAGCTTGTATTTTCGTGATAGCCCTTTCTCTACTTGCCGCACTCCTCTAATAGCGTCATCAAAATACGGGTGTATAAATGAATTAAAAATAAATAGGTAACATAAAAGAGTTCTTGCACAGCTGAGTTTTCAGCATTCGGTAACGTTCTACGTTGCTCTAGCGGAATTATAATAGGTTTCACGTGCGCAGCTATGGTATAAGGTGTCTCATGCGAATACCGTGGAAGATTACCTGATACGCCGCTCAAATATATTCTAAAGTAGAAATTAGGAAATTCATCGTCCTAGATGAGCTCCTAGAGCCCCGTATGCAATTTTCGAAGGTCATGGGTTCGGAGCCTACTCTCAAAATATGGTTATTTTTCTTCTTATTTCTAAAGAATTATCTTCGAGGTAAAAAAATGTTCCCTACTTAAGTTCCAAAAATATAGACTACAATTTAAAAAACTCCCCTATGCTTTGCTTGGTTTCAATATCTGTTGCCATCGATTGCCATATTCAGCCCTTTAATTCCCTATTTTTTTCCCGGTAGCTGCTAACGTGGCCGAGCTAAGTAGCAGAGAACACAAACTTCCATATATTTCAGTGGAGTTCAAAGATAAACTTGGTTATTATGAAATGTTCTCCGCCAAAATGAAGATTTACTCACTGAGAATTCGGAATCGTTTTTCAATATAGAAAGAAGTAGATTTGCTGGAAGACGCTAGTTATAACACCGGCTCTCCTTAAGAGCGGTGAAGAACTTTGTGCTCCTAACCTAGAAGAAATGCCTAAATGGCTTCAAAATAAGGAGTCGTAGCAGACCAAATCACTGAGTAGCTAAATTCACGCCGGAATCGCATCTAATTTCGGTAAATACTTGCAGACGTGGCCCTGCAAGGCTGGCTAAAAGTTGGCTGGAGTTCGAACATTACATAATCTAAGTATCAATGATGTTTATTCTCTAACTGAGGTGAATTGAGGGAAAAGCGTTCTCGACAGAAACCTTTTAAACCAACAGAAATTTTTCTATTGTTGCCACAGATTCTTTCTAGTGTTTTTTTTTGTTTTGGCCATGAGCTCACGATAACAGCTAGTATTTTGTTAGTAACGCGATATTTTTTTAGTACTGTGCTGAACATTGTGTGAGTGACAGAACTACAAAAAATGGGCAGAACTCCAGAAAATACAAGGCAGTATGCGGAATGATTTGTTGCGTATTGAGGTGCGCTGGCACACTACTAGTTGCGATAAAATATTTTGTAGAGAATGTTTTGAAGAGAAAAGCGCTTAGAGAATGCTACTGGGAACCAATGCGATGATCATGTGTGAGCGCTTGTGATTTTATAGCCAATGTAATGACCTCTTGCCAATGTTCAGCACCCGGGTGCCTTGTGGTCTGTCTACATGCGTTGAGCACTACATGTCTGTATGTAACTCGAGCATAACTGGCGACATCGCCAAATCTGCTTGTACAACAACGAACTCTGCTTCATGTCAAGCGAATATGGAGACCGAGGCAATAATTTATAGCCTCTGCTCGGCAGAACAAGAACGCTTCTTCTCTTCAGAGGCCACTGGAGGCTGCAAACTATCAGTAACAATAAGAGGTATGTCCTCTAGAATTTTCCCTCTGAATAGTACCTCATGAGCGTTGTCTCTCGGGAATACACCCCGTATCTGGAGGCGCTTTTACATTTCGCCTGAAGAAGTCTCGCGAAAAGCTTTATTATTTCAAATACTGCTGAATTTTTTTTAGAAAATAGTGAATGTGCGCAAATAGCACATCACTGGTATATGCGCAGTCATCTCAGATAAAAAAATCGGGCAAATCGTGCTGAATACTGTGAGGTGCACAAAAAATCCTCGGAGTTGAGTTGAGTTGAGTGGTTGTAAGCTACCGGTGGGATTAGCCTTGTAGTTGCTGCCGGCAATTGCTCCACCGTAGCGACACTTAAATAGAAATCACAGAAACACTGTCTGCAAAAACCCAAATAGACACTCCTGAGGTCACCATGTGGAGGCCAAATCCGTGTCCTGCAGGTAAAGTAGAAGAAGGCGAGAAGCATCCCTTCTACTCGACTGGCTGCCGCGCGGGAAAACAATGTCCTGAAGAGAACTGTGAGGAACTCCTGCCTTCTTGAGGGATCCGAATAACACAGCCCGTTCCGCGTTGTACAATGTACAGCACAAGAGGTAATGTTCTATGCCACCACACACACCACACGTTGAACACAATGGTGACAATGCTAGGCCAGTCTTATACATCCACGCCGGCGTACGAGCAGAATCCGTGCGAATGCGGTGCAGCAAAGTGGCTTGGTACCTTTTGAGACCCTTGGTCACACATGGCTGATGAAGAGAGCTCCACAAAGAACTGAAGTGGCACAACACCACATCTCTGAACATTTGCTTGACTTCATGAGGGACTCTATGTACTGGAATACCGGAGAGAGCTGTATGGGCGAGGTTGTCTGCTATCTCGTTGTCTAAGACACCTATGTGCGAGGGCACCCATTGAAAACGCATAGAGAAGCCTTTGCTATGGAGATTCTGCACCAAACGTAGGGATCTAAGACTCAAGGCATCAGTGGGGAACCCGTACTCTAACCTTTGAAGGGCAGATTTTGAATCCGTAATTATGACAGTAGGTTGAGGCGTACAACACCGTAGCTTCTTTAGATCTGCCTCAATGGGAACGCTTTCGGCCATTGTGGAGGACACGACTTTAGTAAAACGAACAGACCAATCATACTTCAAAGACGGAATATGAAAAGCAGCTGCACTAGATCCTCTGACCTTGTCCACAGAGCCGTCTGTAAAAATTTGAAGATGACTGGCATATTCGGTTTTAAGATGTTCCAGTACGAGCGAACGCATTGCCGCTAAAGGAGAATTCCGCTTAGCGCGAACGTGGGGAATTGTCAAGGAACAATCGAGGCTCGGAAAGGACCAAGGTGGCTTCAACGTCTTAGGTCGATCTCGAAGGTCGAGACCCAGAGAACGAAGAGTATTTAAAGCCAAGTACGCCCGGGACTCAGATCTCTTTCGAAGGCGCTGTAGAAGCGCTCTCCCGGCAACAGTCTCTCTGAGGCGGCCAATTTGCAGCAAAAGCCTTTGTGAAGCGGCTAGCCGAAGAGGTTTCGATTGAGACTCATACAGCACTGCATTGTTTGGAGCAGCCTGCGGAACGCCGAGAGCCCTCCTTAGTCCCATTCTGTGCAAAACGTCAAGGCGTTCCAGCTGCGATACCGAGGGGGAAATAAAAGAGAACTGGTACATTATGCGGCTTGTCACCAGGGCATCGTGAAGCCTGATCATTGAAGCAGGATGGTTTCCCCATTGCTCACTAGCAACTCTACGAAGCACATTGAGACGCGAAGATAGTGAAGCCACAATCGAGTCCACAGCTCGTCGCCACTGTAGACGCGAGTCAATAGTGACGCCCAAAAACGTATGTAGTTAACCTGACGAAGGCAAGACTGATCAAGGTCTATGCTCAGCCGCGCATACCGTCGTCCCCTACCTGGAAACAGGACGAAGCCAGATTTTTCCACCGAGAGAGTCAACCCAACACCTTGAAGGTAACTTTTAACTGAAAGCACGGCCTGTCGCCCTAACAGAGCTAAGCGTTTGTGTTGATATCCGGTTAACCAAAGACAAATGTCGTCTGCATATATCGACATATGGACATGCCTACAATGTTTTTGCACTTTTGCGGGAAGACCAGCCATGACAACGTTAAAAAGCATTGGGGACAGGACACTACCCTGAGGTACCCCTCGCGATACCGCCCTTTCGGAGCTCATTGTACTGCCTAACCGCACTCTAAATTTACGATCACTGAGAAATTTGTGAATGAATCGCTGAAGATAGCCCTGTACGCCTATGACCTGCATACTATTCAGTATTGAGCTCTGGAGGACGCTATCATAAGCCTTTGATACGTCTAGGAAAATAGCTAGTGTTGAAAATTTAAAAGCACTCTGATGTTCTATGTGGCTTATCAAGTCCAGGACGCTATCTTGCGCGCTTAAACCTGTGCGGAATCCAGTCATGCATGTTGGTAGTGCCCTTCTATCCTCAAGCCACCAAGACAAACGCTTACTTGCCATCTTCTTCATGAGCTTAGCCTCACACGACGTCAGCGATACAGGACGATACGAGACCGCGTCTGTCATCTCTTTGCTGGCCTTCAGCAGTGGGACTACACAAGCCACCTTCCATGAAGGGGGAACGTCACCAGACTCCCACACTCGATTGAGATAGGTTAGGAGCATCTGCCGGTGTTCCAGAGGCAGGTCCTGTAACATTTGATTGGTAATGCCGTTGGTATTGGTATTGGCAGAGGAATTTGCGGATGCATTTGTAAATTCCAGACCAGGCATTCATCCCTGCGCTCTACCTGCTACGTCTCCGTCTGTTATGGACGCCCCGTTCACACTTCGAGAACTACAGACAGCGCTCCGCAGCCTGCGGCGTCGCTGTGCACCAGGTCCTGACGGCATTACCGATCAAAAGATCCTCGGAGGATTTGTGAACGCGGTGCGTCGACAGTGGTCAGTCGGACAGCGGAGCGCGTCGCAGCCCAGCGTTGCGCGTGTGCGCGTGCGAAGGGTGTGTGCGAGGCGACGGCGACAAAGAGCGTGGCGAGCACGAGGAGCGGATAGCTGACGTGTCAGAAAAGCGAGGTATGAAGGAGTACAGCGCAGCGGAGGTCAGGTCATACAAGCGTGGAGGTAGCAACCGTCGTACGTGGGATCCGTGCTGCCGTGACCTCTCTTGGATCACCGACGCAAGCCTCCTGCGTTCCTTGCAAGCGTGGAGGTGGCAGCCGATGGACTGAGGGTACGTGCTGTCGAAAGGCACTCTTGGATAGCCTGCTTTAAGCCTCTGGCGTTTCGTGACGCCGTCGACGGGACCTGGCTACGTTTTTCCTGCTGCTACCAAGTCCTTCTGGCTCTTGATGGGAGACCGCCGGCGTCGCCCTGTGTTCCTCTCCGCTCCTACCACCACCTGGCTCCCTTCCGTCGCTTCCTTCGACGCAGCGCCAGCGAAGCGTCGCACTGCAACCACCCGCGTCCGCCCGGTCCACAAGGCATCCCTGCTTCACCTGCGACTCTCAGTACCTGGTGGACTCTTTCTTTTTATTCTGTAGTGTTGTACGCGCATTGAGTGAGTGTTTTTCTTGTTTTCGTGTCTGTTTCTTATTGGCCCCTTTTCCTTCAAATTATAAATACGGCTTCGTTTTCTTTTCTTTGATCTCTTTGTTCTCTTGTTTTAACCTGCACGTGATAGCGTTCCCCTTCGAAAATTCGGGGACCTGTTACCAATTATCGAGACAAATACAAGAGTAAGTCACATATCAACAAAAATTGCGCGCTTTCCAGGCGCGGCCACACCATTTGCATTCAAGGCAATAGAAGTTTTATAAGCGCATTCCCCTCAGGACAGACGACCGCTTTCATATACCCACCGTTTTTAAAGTTTCCCTGCTGTGCTCTAAGGTAGTTGGGCAGGGGAGCTAAGTAGTGTAAATCCATGTAAATTTATTTTCTCATGAAAACCTTCAGCCCTTAAGAAAGGTGCAATTTACATCGGCGAAAACTGCCCTACCATAGACCATACATAGGAAAATACATATTCGCGATAGGAGTGTTAAACTTCAGTTGAAGCGCAAAAGTTTGATTTTATTTGATTTCCAGAGCGCTTACTATTAAGAAAGAATAAATGTCACATGGCGTTCAAAATTCGTTTTCGAATTATTCTCAGCTCTCAACTTTTCATGCTTTTATACAATCTTGATTAAAAGCTTTACCAGGACTTTCAGAAAAATCTATGATGAAGTTATTGACTATATTTTCTATATTCGAGATTGATAATAAGCAATAAATACTTTAGAATAAAAATCGTGGTTAGCTCACCTGTGCTGCGTCACATGCGCCCTTATTTATCTGTGCCTCGATAGCGGATTCAGATAAACTTTTGTACACCTGCAACAAATGCACCATTGTAGCACTGACAGTGTTATAATCAAGTAATAAGGAGGTAAAAATAGAAGTCAGCGTAATGTTTTTGGAGACTTTGATGCGGAAAGAAAAAGAAAGCGAAAACACTGCCATTATTTTGGATACTTGGGGAATTTTATTTTACATGCCATAAACATTCATGGTGGCTGATAAGGTGCAGAAATGCATGATTCCCTCTCTTTTCTGTTGAAATAAAATGTTCCAGACCGTTCAAAATTCGAGAATATAATAAAAGCAGTTGCAAATTTATTATTATGCACAAAATTCAGCATATTGCAGGCAAGTCAAAAGACGTCATTCAACAATTACAGAACGGCACCCGAAACCCTAATTCTTATTCTGAAGTTTTTCAACTATAAAAGGTTAATTATTTTATAAAATTTTCTTCTTTACTTTTAAATATTCGTCAATCAGTGTAAAAATTCAGATCCCCCGCCGCGCTGCTCTTGCGTTTTTTAAGAGTCACATTAACTTCAACTTATAAATAAAACAGTTGTGTAATGCCCTCTGCATAGTTCTTTGATGGCTAGTTCTGCTGCTAATCACAGGCAATGAGGAATGGTCTGTCATGAACAATTCCAATGGCAGCGTAGTAGGTGGCTAGCTCGCTTAAAAAAAATAACCATACCTCGAGGCAAAAGATGGGCCTTGATTGCCAAATTGACCACACAGTTGGTTAAATATGTACCGCTGCAATCTAAGGATTGTAAAACATCTGCATGATGTGACTCGATATGGTTTAAGGGATGAAAACAGTTGCCCGTTACAGCGGACTTGCAATCTGCGCAAACATGTGCCTCTTCTGTTTTAATGGTGCATTTTGCCCGGAACGTCTGGGCGAACCGTAGAAGATGTGAGGGTGGCAAGTTTCTGTTCGCAACTTGTGGTCATTTGAAAAGAAACAGGTAAAGAGGAATTTCACGATTAAGCAAGGTAATTACTAAGGTGTGGCATTCAAAAATATGATGAAGACGGCCAGTGGCGCTTCCTCAGAGGCGTGCGATAACCGTTGTAGTCGTCGTAAGAGTTGCCGCACTTCCTCCAAATATCTAAATTGTCTTTTAGGCCACTAACATCAGAAGGGTGCGCTGCCATGTGAACGCACTGAAAACTTAAAGGGCCGAGTGACAGAACAAAGAAGCTTCGCGTTCCACGATCCCAGGTAGCTTCATTAATCATCTTTATTCACATCGAGGCACATGTGTAAATTCCTATATATGAATCGGTTAAGAACGATAATACTTATGTTAACGAATCGCTACTAAGGATATTTTTGACGTGCTGCTACAACCGCAAAAAGACGCACAGCTAAGAGGTTATCGTTAGTGAGGCAACAAGCACCAAATAATATATCCATTCTTCGCACCAGAAACATTTCGATTCCTCTGTAACGCGCAAACTAGACGGGTTAGGAACGAATCAGAGTGGGTACACGAGGGTGATCCCTGAACGTCGTAGTGTTAGTGGCGTTGATAACCTGTAAAAGGTCCCCTAACAACATTATGCTTAAGAGCACCAAGTACTCATGCCGAATACGACCTATTTTGGAATTAAACAGAAATTGATCTTGCCTTTGACACCTCCGTTCCAGGAAAAAAGAAATTGAACTGCATACATATAACTGAATCGAAAAGAAATGGTACAGTGGAAGAACCTAAATGAATCCAAGTCCAATAATTAGCATGTCATGTTCATATTGCGTGCACTCTGATTATAAAGTACTTGAAATCCGGAGAGAGCATTTTCTTAAGATACGTTCCACATGTGCTTTACATGAAGGTATTTCTGCATCAATGTTTACTTAGGATGCGCTTTTAAAAGACACAAAGATTCTACGTGTCAATCTCTACAAGAAAACAATGCTCGATTAGAGGTCAAGTAGTGGTGGCAAGAGCATGAGATAAAGCGGCTAGAAATGCTCATGTTAACAAATCATTATTGCAACACCCTAATGAAGAGAGATGATTAGCACACTGATGAGTGGCAAACAGCAACTATCAGTCAAGAAAGGCATCACATTGGCCACCTAAGATGAATAAATGATCGATCATAAAAGACAATAAAATACGTGTAAAACAATAAAGAAATAGGTACAGGCAAGAGTGAAGCTATACGAAGCCATTGCTGACGGAAAACCATTGTGCTGAAGTAAACTAGGTTCCTATTTGTTAGCAGAAGCTGCCATTCAACTAGAGCTACATACCGAAACAGAAATTGCGCAATGTTACACAGAGTGAACACCTTAACACACGAAGGAAGAAAAGTTAAGAAATTTTTAAGAGGCATAATTGGGGCTGCTTCTAGGAATTTCATACGTTGCCGGACAAAGTGAATCACGCGTACGCCAGCGAGCCGTCTTTGTTCTCCAGTCTAGTCTCACTTGTAAGCCTAGGTACTAGTCAATTACTTTTTGACAAGACATGTTTAGCCACCTTCTGGTATTGTAAGCACTTTATATTCCAGGAATTGCGCCTATAGGCTTCAGAGGGAGATGGTCTAGAGAGTGCATTCGCATTTATAGATGATTTTCTGTGCATAATCGGGAATACTCCTGTTTTCATAGAGAAAGGCAGTGACGCGAGCTGTATACCTAACCGCATCGTATGCCACGGGATAAAATTTGGGCCTGTACGCATGACAGCTTTAGAAGCATGTGCATGGTGGCCATACTGCTGGGTTAAAGTGCCAGAGAAAAGAAAAGAATGGTCATAGACTCACCAGTTCCGTGGTCTGCCAGTACAAGTCATAGAAGCACTCGGCCCTCTTGTTGCATTCAGTGAAAGAGCAACTGTCGAATATGTCACACGGGGTACCTCCATGGTATCTGCATTTACCTTCAGAGTAGAACGCGAAACGGAAATATCACAAAGTGTACTATATCCGATTACAGTGCGCGTATTTTTTTCTCTTAAGCGCGGTCACCTACGCTCTGACGCCTCTTCAGTTGTAAATTACGTGAATTCTTTATCCTTTCTCACAAGGTAGTTAGTGTGGACGTCGAAATCGCCTCGGCGTTAGAGATACCATAGTCATTCATTAATATGCAAGAAAACACCTAAAACGACGAGTTTCGTGGGGCACAAAATA
Source organism: Amblyomma americanum (assembly GCA_030143305.2). Taxonomy (NCBI): domain Eukaryota; kingdom Metazoa; phylum Arthropoda; class Arachnida; order Ixodida; family Ixodidae; genus Amblyomma; species Amblyomma americanum. Next base: position 94,178 of record JARKHS020020429.1, read on the forward strand.
CATCGCACGTTGTTGGCACTAATATGCACAAGGATTTATCATTTTTTTCATTGGCCACTTAAATATTTGTGTTCAAATAGATAGTCCAACTTTACAGATTTTTGAACGATCTTGATGAAAACGGCAATTAGAACTCTGGCACGCAGTCACCACTGCTCTTTCTTTTCTAGGAAAACTAACTTTAAAGCAAAGAAACTTATATCAGGTACCGCAGTGGTGGCCTAGTGGTTTGAGCATCCGCCACGCATGCGTGAGGTGCGGGGTTCGATCCACAGTGCCGCCGGGTACCCACCAGTGATTTTCTGCTCTTCTTTTTCTGCATTTCTGCTCTTCTTCAGAAAATTGGCGAGGCAAAGCTCCAAGACACACAGATATTATATAGAAGTAAAGATAAGACTGCCCGTGAACTGCTAGAAGCCCATCGGATTAGAAAAAGCGGGAGTTCCCGTGTTATCACCATATCGCTGGTCATTCATAAGAAAGAAAGTATATTTTTAGATAAGTTTAGAAAGTGATGAATCACTTTTGTTCCCTTCTTTGTGGTATCCTTCCCCTCGCACTTGTCATTTACCTGTTGTTTGTTATAATGTTTTGTCTCCCTTTCCACCACGCAAAAAAAGAGGAATGTGCAAAAAAGAGGAATATGTATTGGTTCGCGCGTCGCTCCCGTACTGTCCAACAACTTTCTTGCGGGCATTGACAGAACCTTATCGGGACCATTTGACGCAGGCAAAGTTCTCAAGACCTTTAGGTACGTTGATGATTTTTGAATTATATTGGCTAAGCAATCGCCTTTGACTTAGTCGCAACCTGTGCAGGATATTTTATCGGATTTTAGACAATATGCTAAGGGTTTGGATTTTACATATGAACTAGCTAACGAAACCAAATTACAGTTTATAGATATTGACGTCACCATTACCGACCAAGGTGTTTGTTGGCTGTAACCTCCTCGTGCCCGCAAAGAACTGTTGCCGTACGATTCGACGCAATCGAAAACTGTGAAACATGCCATAACCATCATGCGCCTTGATTCAGCTCTAAAGAAATTGTGCTGTCATAAAGTACACGAAAGCTTTGACGTACAGATACAAAAAGTTAAACATGCAGGCTTTCCTTTTCTGGGGATTAGTTCTGTGACAGAAGCATTGCTGAAAAAGGTAAAAAATTAAGAGAAAAAAGCGAGAAAAGTGGAGTATCTGAAATGAAAATCAAACCGATTTTGATTTCATACTCCCACAAAGTGGCTCATAAGCTTAAGCATGTTGCTGTGAAATACGCTGTCCCTGTGATCTTCTCTGCACCCAGAAAACTTGCACCGGTGTGTCCGAAGATTGGAAATAATAATGCCAAGTCAGCAGAATGCGAAACCGAGCATGCAAACCTTTTTCTGAAATGTGCTGTAGGGGTAGTTTACAGCATCTCGCTGACTTGTAAAAAGGTGTACATCGGCCAGACAGGCCGATGTGTTAATGAACGTCTAACGAAGCATAAACGCTCGCTAAGAACTGGTACCGGATCATATTTGCCGCGGCAAAGAAGAGCAGAAAATTTGAGAAGCAAAGCTCCAAGACACTCAGATGTTATGTAGTAGTAAAGATAAGACTGTCCGTGAACTGCAAGAAGCCCACCGGGTTACAATAAGCGGGAGTTCCTGTGTAGGCACCTCATCGGTGGTCATTCATAAGAATGAAAGTATATTTTTAGATAACTTAGAAAGAGTTGAATCATTTTTTTCTCTCCTCTGTAGTATCCTTCCCTTCGAACTTGTCATTTACATGTTTTTTGTTATATTGTTTTCGTCTCCCTTTCCACCACGCCTTCCTCTTGGCTATAAGAAAGCCGTTCTTGAAGTCAATGAACTGTTGCAAGTAGCGCCTGCCTCGTGATCCTTCTTTTCCTGTGTGCTGCGTTTTTTGTGCGCTTCATCTACTTAATAGTGGAGTCGCTGATGAAGAGAGAAGATGTGCTTATACCAGAATGAGGGCCATGAAATATCTCGTCAAACACGAAATTAAGGCTTAAAAACACTGTACTCTGCTTCTTAAAGACACAGCAATTTGCTACAATGTTATCTCATGATAGAGACGCACACTAAACTTTTCGTTTTCACCAAAGAGAAATAATATTTTCCGAGCGGGAACTTTAATCATAGGGTATTTTCGGCTGCCAAGACGAGGACATTCATATCTACATCCCTTGTCCAAACCAAGTGCCGAATGCACAGTTTCATTGCATGTGAAATAGCATGGGTGGCCTTTATTTGTGTTATGACCAAAGGCTAATAATTAGCACAATTGTTCTGCAAATAGAAAAAAATATTTGTGGTCGTTCTCACGAGCCGCATTGCATAATTAAAAAGCAAAAATGATAGGCAACAAAATTCACTCCTATGAAGTATATACAGCAGAGATATTCCGGAGACTGAACTTATAATGAATGTGCACACAATTTTTCTCTCATGTCGCAACGCTCAATAGTTTTAACATCACTAGCGCAGCATGGTAACCAATTAAATGTAGTTGGCATTAAATTTTGAGTTTTATCTGCAAAACACTACAACACAACATTTCTTTTTTGATCCAGAATTACCTGGTGCTATAGTTATTTCAGGAATATTTAAAAGCAAATCGGTGAGGCTATTTTTTAAGCTACGTGAAAGTTCACCTTCTTTTAATTTTAAGAAGTTCGTATGATATCAACCCTGAGCTAAAAATCATCTCAGCCGTCTAAAAATGCAGATTTTGTCAGCTGGTAGTAAAGAGGACTGTGTAATACTGAAAAATAGTTCTGCCTGAAGTTCGAATCCCGACTTTCCCCGTTATTGTCCTTACAGCTGCCCTCATTGGTATGCATAAGTTTTTCATAAATGCTTGCGATTCTTTTACTCCAAATTATAAAACCCGAAATCTTTCTGAATGCTTCCATAAGAATTTCTTGGATGCAGTTACGGAGAAAAAATTCATGTTCTACAAAATTTCATTTTTCTTTCTGCGGGGACTTAAACAAGCGACTTTGCAAAAGCAACTATTGCACTTCTTCGGATATACATATTTTTGTACAAAAACTTAGAGTTTCTTGCAAACCTACGTGCTACCTATTTATGTCGACCCATTATCTCACCACATATTAAAAGTTAATTGAAACCAAACATTATTATGGGACCTCGACTGCCTGTCTTATCTGAACACATATAGTATAAATATTTGTTATTCTATACAGCGATCATTTGAATTATTAAAACATCAGAAGCGGATGCTTTTTAACGGGTATAGTATGGTTTTCAGGACAATGAACGCGTAGCAGGGGTGAATAATAGCTCTGTTTGGGAGATTAAATTTTAAAACTTTTTCCTTATGTGGAGCCTTCAGCTGGCGAGGTGCAGGATTGCATATTAGCAGGAAGGGTCTTTGTCTTGCATCTTTACTGCCGAGAACTAGAAAATATGGGATATAATTAACTGCCCAAGTCAATTTCAGTTGAATACTGCAAGCCAGTGCATATTTAAATACTTATAAATGCGATGTTTTTAGGCTAACATGCTATGGAAGTGACCTGCAACAGGGACCTACAGGCCGCCTATAAAGCCTTCGCTCTGTTAATGCGATAATTTTCAAGGTATTGTTTCGGTGGTCGCATATCGTGGTTGTCAAGCACAGTGCATTCAAACTGTAAAGGTAGTTATTTTGCTGGTTGTTTCTTTTATTTCAATAAGAAAGTATTTACTCTGCGCGAGAATACAACATTGGAGGCCGGCAGTTCCCAAAATAATCGATTGAATTTATTCTCTCACCTTAAACTATTACTTGTACACTGCGTGTTTCAATAAATGAATTTCATTGGGTTTATTTTTAGGTTGTGGCATACAGTTTCAGTATTCATAACCTGCATTTTAGACGACTTTCTTGACACTGCTTAAAATACTAGCTTTCTTACTGACATGTAACTCACATAAATGAGCTATACTGCAACAATAATTTTGCCACAAGCAAGAGCAAGTGTAATAAGATATTCATCCGCTGATATCGCCTACCCTGCAAGTTTTCAGACTATATCCATAGCAGTTTTTTTTGCCTTCCGCTTAAAAATGGCGGGAAGAATTTTTGCGTACAGTAATGCATAACAACCTGCCGCGAGGAGTGATATACGGTATACCAGTAAAGTAAATCAGGATACCAATTTTAAATTCCTTGACACCGTTCCTCGTGATGATTAGCGAGCAGAATAATTAAAACAATATTTTCATGTTCTAAGGCTATTCACTGACTTTCTCTCCGTGCTTTCTTTTATTGTATTGAAGCGTATTTAAATCTGCTAATACATAAATAGCATAAATAAGGAAAGCCTTTGTTTAAAGGTGTACAATAACACTGTTCATGCAGGACTAAATGCATCTCTTATCAGAATTTTAGCAGATTTGTTTACAGCTTATTTCTTTTCATGCTCTGGTTGTGAGTTAGATATTTAGTTTAAGCCAGTTTTACAGTACACGATTTTGCGCATTTTCGTGAGGCTTTTACCTTCTGTGTGGAAATCGTGCAGCAGCTGGTGGGCAAAAGCTGTTCCGAAGCCGCCGTAGTTTAAAGACCTGTAATGAACACAGACTTAACTTTGCACCTGTGATGCTTTTAGTTGCACAAAATTGATAAATCGGCATCAGAATACAGTGTAGCTCTGAATGAATGGTGGCAAAAACGTCACTGGTTTGATGTAAAGCGTGTTGTACTGTCAAAATTATTTGTGGCTCATTGTAAAAGCTGATCATGCAGAAGGAAGCTCAGGATAGCACAGTTAGGACAACGACTTAAACCCCAGTCGGCAACGAACAAAACAATCATTAAAAAATTAGTTTACATAATATCGCCCTTTTTAGTTGCTTTGAGGACGTACTTTGCAAGGAATGGCTGACCAGAAGGCATGTCGCCGCTGGAGTGAAATGAAGCTGTTTTAATCATGCTAATAAGTGAGGCAAAAGGAACTCAAAAGCAGCATTTCTGCGGTTTCCATCGACATTTGAACCACAATAACACACGAATGTTCCGAAAAGATCCGTCAGCTGAGCCCCGCGATGAGTTTATATATTATATGGACATGAGCGAGCATGATTATCTCAGCATGGTATTGAAGGAAAGGAGCACTAAAATTCAAGATTCAGAACGATTCACTCGCAATTCACAAAAAGGTTGCTGGATGCCTCGACTTCGCTGCTTAAACAAGTCATCGAATTCGTATCTGGTGCGAGTAGTGTGTCCTCACAATGAGGTGAAAATCTCGCGAAGTCCAAGTTGGCAGTGTGTGCTGGAAAGCGCAGAAGGACAGTAATTTATTCCAGGAGGCGTTGCTCTGAATATTTACGAAACGCGCACACTTCAACGAGCAGCATCTTTTCAAGCTAATTCCTGCATGTGTCCTTTTCTCTTGTGTTGATGCCCATGCTTCCATACTGTGCATCTTGGTTGGCAGTTCAATACTTAACATTTAGCGGTCACGTCATTAAAAATGAGGCCTGGACAAAATCTGGTTGCATGTAACCCCACCTGTGTGCCACTAAGTGTGCGTCACCTGTGCGCCACCCTCTCAGGAGGACGGCTGATGAGGGCGAAGAATTTCACCGAAGCCGAGTGGCTCAAAAGAGCGTCCGACCACTGAGTGGAACACGGCAGGTGAGAGCCAGGAAGTGAATACAAATTTTAACTCCCTTCGCCGACAATATTTGCATGTCGACCAGCGTTCCGCCTTAATATTCTATTGTTCAATTTAACTGCACTGAATCCTTCTAACTACCTCGAGTTTTTATCGACACTGAGGACACATATGTGACACCTTTCCTATCTGAAATTTGGGTGAGATCGTGTGTGACGTCATAATGGTGAGGAATTTCAAGTAAACATCATTTCGTCTTGCCTTGTGTTTTGATTTTGTTGGGTATTTATGGTATACAATGCACATGTTGATTAGACATGGCGCCCACCATGGTAGATTGGCGGCATAGGCATTGACCTACTGAGCTAAGGGCTGAGCCTAAAACATTTATTGAGGAGAAAGTCCACCGAAAAATTACTCTGTTGGCCTGTATGTGCAATTTAATGAAACCAACACGGTTTAGATGAATCCGGAGCTCTCAACGACGCAATTTTGCTCTGTACACGCGCAGTATCATAAGGTGAATTCTACATGTGAGACCAACTTCAGAAATGGCACTCATATTTTTCTTCAGGGCGTCATAACGGCTTGCCCTGTCTTGCCAAATTTTAAAAAGAATATATGTCGAAGGGGATAAAGACTTTGATAGATTTCGTATTGTAGAGCAACAATGTTTAGCGGTTCCCTGTATATCTGCAGTTCAACCATGGTATCACTCTTTCGATATCTCTAAAGCTTGCGCGTACTTGCCTCCGGTTTTCTTTTTCTTAAGTGTTTAGAACGAGCAGTTCGGGCATATAATCCGTGTTTCGATATCTATTCGGGGTGTTTCTTCAGACACTTTCAAACATTTTCGAAAATAGGCTTTTTGGGTTAAAAATATAGTTTTTGCGGCATAATATTACCAGCCTTAGCGGATCCCAGAAATCAAGTGAACCGTCTTAAGTAGTCAGCTGGTTAACTACTATTAAATACTTAACTTTTTAATCTGTACAGTTAGGCGCCTAGTTGCAATTAGAGATTTCTAGCGGGTCGTTTGTAATAGCTATATCAGGTTTTAGAATTTCCTAAACGCGGTTCCCCTTTGTGTTGTGGCTCCACAAAATTTTGGCTTGTTCGACTGGTTGCGTGCACTCGAGAGGTTGCTTTCCAAACATGTTTTTGAAAACACGTGTTTTTTCGCACGATGCGGCCAAACTTTGTCGAGCGACAACAGCGAGCGCAGTCGCGGGTAATACTATGACGCAAAAGTCATATTGTCAGCCTAAAAAGCCTATTTTCAAAAATCTTTGTAAGTGATCGCTGAAACCCTCGGTATTAGAGCTGTGTACACGCTGGAACAATTCTTTGGTATGAAGAAAAGTGCGCAATCGAGAACAAAGGACCATTACGTCGAGAAATAGGGCTTCACTACGACAAAAAGCATCTACCTGAGCTTCCGGAAATCATAAGGTGCCGTGACGTATACGCAGGGCTAGCGGCATGCAGGACGACCCACAAGTTCGCACAGTGAGAGGGCACATTATTATGCCATCGAGGCGGTGCGCCACAAGTGAATCGGCTGACGGATGTACCGATCTTGCAACCTTCGTCGTCCTGAGACAATATTCACGTGATGTCACTTTGGTCATGGAATTGCTGATTGAACACCAAGCGATCCTCGACTTCTGATTTGAGCTGTGTACGCTTTCCACAGACGAAGCCATACTATGGAAGGCAACCTTAGAGTATCACGCTGCCTAGAGTTTACTTGGGCGAGGAGAAAATGAAGCTGCAGCATTCGCTTCGTGCTGGTTCATGCCTAAAATTAAACACTGCTTCCTTTCACTTCTCCGCTCTTACGATACGCTTTTGTTCGTTTAGCGCCAAGAGCTGTGCCGTAACGCTTAAGGAAGGTACCTCACTTCTTAGAGGGGGACGTGTGGTTAACGGGAGACCAGCGGGAATTTTGTTTTCCATAGCGTGACTTCGCTCTGACTCCGTGAGTGGGTGTCGCTTGATGCGGATTTCTTTGGCCGGAGAGGAATCTCTCAAGAATGATGCTGCGGCCCGCACGGCGTCACCAGAACCTGTAGCAGTTGCGCGAAAAAGGTGAGTGCTCGAAGCAGATGCCACAATGGCAGCACCGTCAGCGGCCGCATTACGAACGCCGTAAACCCTACACCTAAGACCAAGAGTGCACGAAATGTCGAACCCAAACTGGAAACTTGCACAGAGCCATTAAACTTCAACATCCGTCACTGGTTTAGCTAAGTTTAGGTCACTCGCACGGATTTTTCGCGATGTTTTGAACGGTATAGGGCGAATTCTTCAGTGCTGATTAAGCGCAAACCTTAGAGTTACCGTTTCAGGCTGTTTTCTCCCATTAAATACGCATATGTTAATCAGCTGATAAAGTAGAATATGCGCACCCTTAAATGCCGGAGCACAAAATGCCATTCATACAGAGTTGGAGTCGCATTCTTTGTGTCTTTACTGAAAATGCGAATGTCATTGTTTTTCACGCAGCTGTCATTAAACAATCTTTGAGAGTATTTTTGCCGTCGTTTTTCGTTTTGTTTATTTTTTTTGTTTTTAATCAGAAATACTGCCTTACTGGGCTCCTGCTAATTTCGTAACCTGATATCGTGTTACACAGTCATGAATATTTAGTGTATAATGATAATTGAGTTTTGTTATTTTTTGCTCCCGTTTTTCGTGTTCCTTTGGTTGACCCAACTCCCCTCTGTGATGCCCTTGGGACGTAATGGTAAATAATTTCAATAGAACTGTTGTGTTGCTGTACTTTTTCTCTTCCTTCTTAATTCTTCGGAGTATCTGCTTTTGGCCTGTAGCAGTGATGTGAATTCAGTAGCCTTATTGCAACTATTTCTAAATAAAGCTTTAGTTATGCCTCTTGGCGTTAAGGACGTAAGGCTCACTCCCAACGAAGACACTAGTATTAGTGTAACAAGGAACGTCTTGCAAAGCACTGCGTCGAGGACAGCGAGCGGTACAGTCCAGGTACAGACAAGAGACAGCGGTCAGTCCAGAGCACGCACGAGGGACGGAGCGTTCGGCGCTTCACGTCGTCTTCTTCGTTGAGCGCCAGCATCTGAAGATTCCAAATCCGAAGGCCAGTGTTACAATTCCCCCGTGAAAAAGGGCGTCACCCTGGCAGAATAGAGCGATGTGACGACGGCGGGGTCGTAGTATGGTTTGAGGCGGGTCGTGTGGACAATGGCGCATCCTCGGCGACGATGATCAGGGGATGGCGTAAGGGGTTCGATGAGGTAATTGACGAGGGGTGTCTGCTGAAGAATACGCTAGGGCCCCTGGTACTTGCTAACAAATTTGGAGGAAAGGTCGGGACCTGTGGAGGGCATCCAGAGCCAGACCAAAGAGTCAGGAAGGTAACCAAGCGGAAGCGCAGTGGGATCACGGGTGCTTTTCTGCTCCTGCTGGGTGTGATAAGTGAAGGTCCGGGCAACCTGTCGGCATTCTTCGGCATAAGTTGCGGCTTGAGAAAGAGCTGTAAGTTTGGAAGCATCAGGGCTGTAAGGTAGAATGGTGTCCATTGTGCAAGAAGGCTCACGGCCGTACAGGAGAAAGTACGGAGAAAACCCGGTGGTGCCTTGAGCAGCGGAGTTATAAGCGTATGTTACAAAAAGAAGAACGTGGTCCCAGCTACAATGGTCGGAACCAACATACATGGCCAGCATGTCGCCGAGGCTGCAGTTAAAACGTTCAACCATGCCATTTGCCTGGGGACGGTAGGCGGAGCTGGTGCGGTGAACGATGTTGCATTCCTGAAGGAGAGCTTCTACAACTCCAGAGAGGAAGGTCGCACCGCTATCACTCAGCAGCTATTTGGGCGCACCATGGAGAAGAATGATGCCATGGAGAATGAAGGATGCAATGTCGTGGGCTGTAGCGGATGGCAAAGGCGACGTTTCAGCGTAGCGTGTAAGGTGGTCGATGGCAACGATGATCCAGCGGTTACCGGTTGATGTGCTGGAAAGAGGGCCGTACAGGTCGATGCCAAAACGCTCGAAGGGCTGCGCTGAGGAAGACAGCAGCTGCATAGGAACGGCGGGTCGGAGAGGTGGATGTTTTCGTCGCTGGCATGCGGTGCAGGAGTCGATAAAATGGCGGACATAACGTGCCATCCCACGACCGTAGTACCGCTGTCGTAGACGGGTGAACGTCTTCAAGAATCTGGCATGGGCACACTGGGGATCATCGTGGTTGAAAGATGAAATGAAGGATCTCAGATGTGTCGGAATGACGAGAAGCCACTTGCGACCATCCGGGAGGTAGTTGCGGCAGTAAAGAAACTCGTCTCGGATGGCGAAATTGTGGGCCTGACGACGGAGAGCGCGGGAAGGGGTCGAGACGGTTGGCCACATAAGATATCTGAGAGGCAAGTGAGCCATGGGTCTTTGCGTTGCTCAGAAGCCATATCAGCGGACTCACACGTCAAAGAATGCAGTGCGGATATACAAGACACTGCCTCAGATGGTACAGGGGAACGCGAGACGGCTTCAGCATGGTTGCGGCCGGAAGGATAGATAACGCGAATGTCGTGCTCTTGGAGTCGCAGAGCCCAGTGCGCCAGTGGACAAGAGGGATCCTTCAAAGAGGACAACCAGCAGAGGGCGTGGTGATCGGTGACAACGTCAAAAGGGCGCCCGTACTGGCAGGGGCGGAATTTCACAATCGCCCAAAGGATGACTAAACACTCCTCGGTGTAAGAATAGTTGGCTTCAGCTTTTGTGAGTGTCCGGATAGTGTAAGCGACAGCGTATTTGTCAAAGCCTTGCTTGCGCTGAGCGAGTACTGCACCGAGGCCGACAACGCTGGTATCGGTGTGGAGTTCCGTCGGAGAACGAGAGTCGAAGTGATGCAGAATTTGCGGAGTAGGCAGGAGGCGACGGAGTGTCCTAAATGCTTCATCACAAACTGGCGACCAGGCCGAAAGGTCTTCGTTGGAAAGTAGCTTGGTCAGAGGATCAATGACCGTGGCGAAATTGCGGACAAAGCGGCGGAAGTAGGAGCACAAGCGGACGAGGCTGCGGAGGTCTTTTACAGAAGTGGGCTTCGGAATTTCGGCCACAGCTCGCTACTTGGCCGGGTCCGGTAGAACGCCATTCTTCAAAACTATCTGTCCGCAAATAGGAAGCTGCCGAGCCCCGAAGCGGCACTTTTTAAAATTGACTTGGAGGCCACCGTCGGTCAGGGAGCGAGAAACAGTCTCAAGGCGCTAGAGGTGAGACGAAAATTCCGGGGAAAATATCACAACGTCGTCTACTTTGCAAAAGCATGTGTGCCATGTGAGACCTCGGAGTGTGTTTTCCAACATGCGCTCGAATGTGGCGGGTGCATATCAGAGGCCAAAGGGCATGATATTAAATTCATAGAGGCCGTAGGGTGTGATGTATGCAGTTTTTGTGCGATCGTCCTCCGCCATCGGCACCTGCCAGTAACCGGAGCGCAAGTCCAATGAAGAAAAGAACTCAGAACCCTGCAGGCAGTCGAGGGCATCGACGATACGGGGGAGAGGGTAATCGTCCAGGCGTGTAATCTTGTTCAGACGAAGGTAGTCCACGCAGAAGCGGAAGGAACCGTCTCTTTTCTTGGCCAGGACCACTGGCGATGCCCACGGGCTGTGCGACGGCTGTATCACGTGGCGCTTGAGCATGTCGGTCACTTGCTCGTCAACGAGGCCGCGCTCAGCGGCTGACACGCGGCACGGACGTTGGGTCAAAGGGGCATGGATTCCAGTATCAATATAGGGGGTAACGGTGGTGATGCGGCTCAAGGAAGGTTGCTGGTAGTCAAACGAAGCTTGAAAACGGCGCAGAACGGCGACAAGCTGGTCTCGTTGGGTAGACGTTATGGCGGCGTCGACGGAACGTCGAAAACTATCGACAGAAGACTGATTGCTGTTGGGAACAGGCGTAATGGTACTGACGTGAAGGCTGGCCATGCTATCGACGAGGGGGTAAGCCAAGGCGGGATCGAGAAAGGGAACACTACCAATCCATTGGCCACGGTGAAAAGTGGTAGGGCAGGAGAATGGGTTGGCCACGTGAATATCGCTGGAGCCACGAACAATTGTCAGTAGGGCATAACGCGGCAAAACAGACTACTGGTCAGCTCATAGTAAAGAGCGGGCATAAGTGACGGTTGCATCTGAGCGAAAAGCAGAAGAAAGAGGCACCAGCACTGAAGAGAAAGGCGGAACGTCTGTGTCCTCAGTCACGACCACAGTAGCGGCAGCAGCACCGCTTACGTACAAGAGGGTGTCACTGTAGAGCGACAAGTCAAGCTGAGCACGAGCGCAGTCAATAACGGCGTGATGTGAGGAGAGGAATTCCCAACCAAGGATAACGTCGTGAGAGAAGCGGGCGAGGACGATGAACTCGATTGTGTGGGGAACGTTCTCGATAAGCAGGCGGGCGGTGCAAACGGCTAACGGTCGAATGTCCTGAGCGCTGGCGGTGCGGAGAGAAATGGCAGGAAGGGGTGTCATCACTTTTTTGAGTCTGCGGCAAAGGGTGTGACTGAGAACGGAAACGACTGCGCCAGTCTCAGCAAGTGCTTCGACGGCGATTCCCTCAACGTACACGGTAATAATATTGGCAGGCACAGAAACAGGCCATGAGTGAGTCGCTGATGAAGCAGTTCTTGCCTCCGTAAATGCGGCCGTTAGTTTCCGCGTGGACGGCGGATTGGAGGTGGAGCATCGGAGAACGGGAATGGCGGCCAGGAGACAGCGAGCAAGGTAACGGAGATGGTAACAAGGAGAAGAAGAATCCGAAAGCGGCTCGAGTGATGCAAGCGAGGACGACGGTGGAAGGTTGTACGTCGGCTCACGCCTATAATCGTAGGGACGGTGGTCACGACTGCGACACAAACGAGCCACGTGGCCAGCGACGCCACAGGCGTAGCAAATACGGCGGTTGTCTTGTGTGCGCCAGGGTTTGAGTGGCTGCGGCTCTGATCAGGGGCGGGCAAAATAACGGTAAGGTGGGGTTGCAGGTCGCTGGGGTTCCAACTGCCGGGTTGGTGGCCTGTAGACAGGGGCAGCAGGTGAGGGCCGCGACCGCACCACGGCATTAGCGTACGTCAGAGGAGCCGCGATCAGAGGTGGCTGGGGAGGAGGTGGCAGGACTTCAGCGACAGGCTCCTCAATGACTCGCTGTAGGTTAGGAGTGAGCGACGGCGCTGGCGTAGGCGGGCAGGTAGACAAAGATAGCTGGCGTGTGACTTCGTCACGTGCAAACTGCTGGATGCGCTGGAGGAGCGACTGTTGGTCCACAGAACCGTCCCTGGTAGAGTCATGCTGGAAAGTGTGGCCTCCTGAAAGCCTGCACGCAGGGTAGAAATGCGCTGTTTGCGCAGCTCATCGAAGCTTTGGCAGTAGCCGATGACACCGGAGACAGTTTGGAGATCCTTGGCGACGAACATCTGGAAGGCATCATCCTCAATGCCTTTCATATTAAGTCTGATCTTGTGGGCCTCGCTCATAGAAGGTTTGACACGCTTGCAGAGGTCGACTACATCTTCTATATAACTGGCGAAGTTTTCACCAGTTTTCTGGGCCTGACTTCGCAAGCGTGGCTCGGCGCAAGCTTACGCACTGCGGGACAACCAAAGTCTTCTGTCAGGCTGGTTTTTAGAGCTTCCCAGTTTGAGATGTCAGCCTCGTGGATTCGAAACCAGAGATAGGCTACGTCGCTCAAATAAAAGATAAAGAAAGTGAGCTTGACGCTATCGTCCCACTTAATTTATGCACTTACGCGTTCATAGGAGGCCAAGCAATCCTCCACATCCGTATCACCTCTGGCACTGAAGATGGCTGGGCCACGCTGCCGCGCGCTGCCGGAACAGATGACAGGCGACGGAAGCGGTGAAGCAAGTTTGGGTGACGGTCTCAGGCGTTGCAGAGGCGGTAGACAATGCGCGGGTGCGAAGCTCCAGGGCGAGTGGATCGTTGGCGCCTCCCCCACTTGTAATAAGGAACGTCTTGCAATGCACTGCGTTGAGAACAACCAGCGGTACAGTCCAGGTACAGACAAGAGGCGGCAGTCAGTCCAGAGCACGCACGAGGGACGGAGCGTTCGGCGCTTCTCGTCGTCTTCTTCGTTAAGCGCCAGCCTCTGAAGATTCCAAAGCCGAAGTCCAGTCTTACACTAGTAGAAGTAGTGTTGTGATCGGAGGCCCCGACAGCGGGAAGAGATGAGCCCAGCAGGCGCCATCGAACTATGTTTGACCAAAGGTGCTGTCGTCCTGAGAAGAGGATTAGGAACGGCTCCTAGCGACGGCTAGCTGTGACTAAAGGCCTCTAATCCCTTCGTCCGGAGTAGGGAATGCGGCGTTTCTCCCGAACTGCGCCCTCATGTGGACCGGCAAAAAGACCCAAACAAAGGCGCCGGACCCTCCTCGCTCTCTTGCACCTGCGCGGCCAGACAAAGCGGGGGCGGACACGGCTGATTCATCTTACCCTCTGGAATTCACCGTGACCGTCAGGACGCATCTTTCCGCGGAGGGGATCACGCCTACAAAGCCAACGACCTTATGTACCTGGTCAACCCGTCGGAAACCGCAGTCCAGGACCTCAAGGCGCCAGGATTCCTTATCGCCTGTGCACGTGTTTGTGAGGGCAGAGCAGTCACAGGGTTAGGGCGGAGACTATGAAGAGTGTGTCTGCCCATTGGACGCTTGATCAGCCACCGGTTTCCCTAGCTAGGTGCCTAGGGAATATCCACTGTATTTAAGCCGCAATTTGGCTGGTTTCACAGCACTTCATCTCTGACTTTTGGTCTCCCTGCTTCTGTGGTAAAAATTTAAATAAACCTTCAAGTTTACCAACCCTCCTGAAGGCTTCCCTCCGTCGTCTGCAGAGTTCATCGTCATGGGGTGAAGACATCGGTCCCGATACCCAAGCATATCAACTGGTTGGCAGCGGTGGGATGGTCTGCGCCTGGTCCTGACTCTGGTATGGTAAGCGCGCGGTCTTTCTCTTGGAGCATTGCTACGTTTTACAACTTTGAAAAATTGTTAGCCTAGGTAATCGAAGGTTGGTATAAGAGGCAGCCGGGGCTCCTCTGACCACGTGAGTAGAGACTTGCCGTTGCTTAAATAGTCATGGACTGGAAGAAGCTGCGCAAACCAGACGTAGTTCTCGTATGCGGGGAATTGGGCATTTATTGTGGGTCGATCCGTAGAAAACCTGAATTGATTAGGGCAATTGGGGATTTCGGTGCGGACGCGGAGGAGATAGTAGAATGTTGGGAGCTAATTAAGGAAGAGTTGGAGAAGGAAAGGGAACAAAAGAAGAGAGAGGATGAAGAAAAAAGGAAGTGCGAAGAGCAGGAAAGGGAGCACGAAAGGAAGCGCGAAGAGCATGAAAGAGAGATAGAGAGAAAACGGCTCGATATACAGATAGCTCAGGCTGCACAGGCAGAACGCACTAGGCTAGAGGTGCCGAACACAGTGGCAAGCCAGGCAGCATCAAAAATAAAAATAAAGGACCTCTTGCAACCGTACAAAATTGGAGAGGACATAGGGTTCTTTCTCTTGAACTTTGAGTGGGCATGTGAAAGTTGCGAGTTCCCGACCGAGTCTTGGCCGCAGAAACTTCTGACCATTCTTCCATGTAAGGCGGCCCAAGTACTCGCTCGTTTGGCAAAAGAAGAGGCGGCAGACTATACTAAAGTAAAGGCAGCACTCCTAAAAAAGTATCGCCTGTCCGCAGGGGCCTTTCGGCGCCGCTTCAGGGAAGCCAGAAAACAGTCTAACCAGTCATTTCCGGATTTTGCGTATAACCTTAAGGCAGACCTGAAGGAATGGCTAAAGGGAGAACAGGCTTACGGAACTCACGATAAAGTAATAGAGGTGATCTGCCTGGAGCAGTTTTTTGGCTCTTTGAGGGAAGAAATGCGCGTGTGGGTGCAGGACAGGCCGGGAAATAAAACCCTAGAAAGTGCAGCAGAGCTGGCCGAAGAGTTCCGTGCCAAGCCCATAGCAGAGGGTGCGCGTGCCTCCGTAAGCCCCAAAGTAGAAAAAAATTTCCACTGATCCAGACAGGAGGGGCAGCAAGCCGCAATTTGGAGCGGAACTAGGGCCACAAAGCAGAATCAAGCAACCCCACAAAGGGGGCGACCGAAAAAGAGAGGGATAAGGCTTTTGAAGCCAGAATGAAACCAGTATGTTTCCGTTGTCACGAGCCCGGTCACTTCGCCTACGCTTGCAGGAAGCAGGAAATCGTTCTCTCCTTAGTGGAGGCGGGCGATGAGAACATGCGTCTGCTAGAGCCATACCTGAAATACATGCAAGCTAATAGAAAACCATGCCGGGTTCTGAGGGACTCCGCGGCCACCATGGACGTAATCCACCCCACGTACGTGAGCGCAGCGGATTTTACTCGGGAATGTGCAGGGATTAGGCAGGTGGCCGAAGAGAATAGCGCATGCTTGCCGATCGCACGAGTTAGAATAGAGAGCCCGTTTGGCGTTCCGGAAACGGAGGCAGCGGTATCACGGAATCTGCCGGAATAGTTTCCGTACCTCTTTTCAAAGCGGTCGGAGCAGATGCTCCAGGAAGAGGGTCGTAGTTTAGGCGATCGAACCGTCCAGGCGCTCACTCGTGCGAAGGCTCGCGAGATTGCAGCTGAAGTAAATCGTAGGAAGAACGAAGGCTCCCCCACGACGGGTAAGGCAGGGGCAAACCCAGGAGGCGATGCTTCTGAGACGAGCGGAGACGCTCACGGCAGGAACAGATGCGACGCCGAGTACAAGGACTCAAAGGGGGTCCAGTTTGATCAGCTCGTGGTGCCGCAGAAATGCCGCGCAGGCATCCGTAAATTGTGCCATGGTGGGGGCTGGTATTGCCACCTTGGAGTGAAGAAAACTAAAGCTAGGCTTCTACAGGAGTTTTATTGACCTGGCTGCTTCAGGGATGTCGAGCAGTTTTTAAAGTCCTGCAACACCTGTCAGCGTGTCGGAAAGCCAGGGGATTTAAGGAAGGCTCCGATGAAGCTAGTGCCCGTGATTAGCGAACCCATCCGTCGTTTGGTGGTGGACGTAGTCGGTCCTCTACCAGTGACTCAGTCGGGCTACCGCTGCCGAAAAGGGCGGGAAAACGGGAATGCCGACGGTCTCAGTCGTAGCTTTCCTGCATAATCTGGCGTAAAATGCCCTAATGATCGAGAAAAGCTACCGTCTATTATTTTTGTTTTTTTTCTTGCTTCTCCGTACCTACCTCATTCCTGAAAAAAATATTTTCTTACCAAATTTCAGACGCATGCCTTTTGCGAAAAAAGGAACAACAAAAAGAGGAACTAGTTTTGGTTCAGCAGACTTCCTGGCGTGAGGTGTTGGCGAGGGTTAAGTCATCCAAAATTTGCAGCCATATTGCTCCGTATTAAAGACCTGACAATGTTCTGAGGCTGGCCGCGTACTGCCTAGCCAGAGGTAGGGGCTGAGCTCAGATCTGATCGCTAATGCTCCGTTGAGGACCCTTGCCAGCTGTGCAGGCCAAGTGGGCTGACTACTACGAGGCCGACTGGGACTCTGACGCCCATTCGTGGTGCACCGACCAGCTGCAACCAATTCGTGGCGTCTTCTTGGCGGCGGATGGATTAGTTGATATGCTTGGGTATCGGGACCGAGTTCTTCACCGCATGACGATGAACTCTGCAGACGACGGTGGGAAGCCTTCAGGAGGGTTGGTAAACTTGAAGGTTTATTTACATTTTTACCACAGAAGCAGGGAGACCAAAAGTCAGAGATGAAGTGCTGTGAAACCAGCCAAATTGCGGCTTAAATACAGTGGATATTTCCTAGGCACCTAGCTAGGGAAAGTGATGGCTGATCAAGCGTCCAATAAGCAGACACACTCTTCATAGTCTCCGCCCTAACCCTGTGACCGCTCCGCCCTCACAAACACGTGCAGAGGCGATAAGGAATCCTGGCGCCTTGAGGTCCTGGAATGCGGTTTCCGACGGGTTGACCAGGTGCATAAGGTCGTTGGCTTTGTAGGCGGTGATCCCCTCGGTGGAAAGATGCGTCCTGACGGTCCCGGTGACTTCCAGAGAGTAAGATGAATCAGCCATGTCCGCCCCCGCTTTGTATGGACGCGCAAGTGCAAGCGAGCGAGGAGGGTCCGGCGCCTTTGTTCGGGTCTTTCTGCCGGTCAACGTGAGGGCGCAGTTCGGGAGAAACGCCGCATTCCATACTCCGGATGAAGGGATTAGAGGCCTTTCGTCACAACTCGCCGTCGCCAGGAGCCGTTCCTAATCCTCTTCTCAGGACGACAGCACCTTTGTTCAAACATAGTTCGATGGCGCCTGCTGGGCTCGTCTCTTCCCGCTGTCGGGGCCTCCGATCACAACAGTAGTAGTAGACGCAGGAGTAGTAGTAGTGGTATTTTAATAGTAGAGCGAAAAGCAGAGGAAGCTGAAAATTAAGTCGGTGCGGCGAAATTAACTGCGACCCTGAACAATCGGGAGTCCCAAGAAGCGTAATGGAATGTATTGAGGTGGCATGCCGAACTCGAGGCTGTAGTCATAAACAATGTTTCATCTCCCAAAGAAACAACAATGTGCCACAGTCGGCGATCAGGATGTGCCGCGCAATAAAGAAAACTCTGTTGTTGAGGTAACGTGATATAGTTCATGTAAGGGTGGCCGGAAATACTCAACTGATAAATTGTTCTCTACTTTCCGTGTTCATGGAATGTAACGGGGCTAGAGATTGTGTTATCATTAATATATGAAAAATACTGGAAGCCCAGTGCGTTTTAAGCTTTCCCCATGCATTGAGTTGAAATGTAAAAACTTTGAATACATGTGAATATTGAAGTTGTGCTTTTGCAGCAAGGCCCCATGTTACATCCTTGGTTTAAGAGAGGTTCGTATATTCATAACGTCTTGATTTCAATGTGCATGGTTGCTTCGATACTCTCTTATCGAGCAAAAGCGATCACGCAATGAGTCCTTTAGAAGGCGCAGCACCCTCTTTTGCAGAAATGAGACAAATTCTTCCTATAATCTAGTTGTCCTGATACATGACGCGTAGTACACGCCAAATATATCACATTATGCTACAGTTAAACATCTTAGGAAAGCTTTAAATTGAAGTTATCTCATTTGTAAAGCTTACCTTGGGAGTCCATGAGTATAGAAAGGTGCCTGGAATAATTCCATTGGAAAATCTGCAAGGGATTAGCGTATATGCGTTGTGCATTTAGAAATGAGGCGAAAGGATAAAGGTTACTTAGCAGTTTTGCTCAATCTTTAAAAAGCCTACCATGTACCGGGATGAATTTAGACAGCATTTAAGCAAAAAAAAACTTCAATAAATTGTGGACAATATTTGCACGATTACTAGTGAAAGTTACCAAATATGCACTATTAAAATAGGAAAGCATAATCCAGCTAAGAATGAAATTATCTCCGAAACTGATCAGATTGTACTAACAGCCTTAAATTCTACAGGCGGCGAGACGGATAAATGGGGCATGAAAATGAAACTTCGACAAATAAATCTTCGCGTCTCGAGGAAAAACGTGCACTTCAGTTTGCATATGTCATTGAGGACAGTCATGCAGTAAGGTTAATGAATTCAAATATTTAAGAGTGACCACGGCAAGTCATTTCAACTGGAACACACATTGTCTCCTCATTAGCCTTCCGAAAAGTGTGTACTACGTCATAAGCTTAAAGACGTGGCATCTCAATTTAAATACCTGGCATATCCTTTTGTGATATATCCTAAACTAGAACATGCTTGTTTCATCTGAGACCCCTTAACCAGAAACAATATTGACATATTAAAAAGAATAAAGCGCCAAACCGTTCGCTTCATACACTGTGCATAAGGTCACACTTTTTTTGTATACGCTATAATGACATTTAATCAAATTGATACCCTCCATTCGAGATGCCGGTTGTTACGCCTAAAGTTTCAGTACCAAATATTAAACCGTAAACTAGTCTGGACCCCAACGTAAATTTAATGCCCCTTAATATAAGGCAAACAAGACATGTTCATCTCTTTCTTTAACGCTCTACTTCGCAAGCACAAACGCATTCCAATATTTACTTTCTCCTAAAACAGAAACTGATTAGAACAACTTAAACGATAAATATCTTGTATCTTTCAGCATGATTGAGGCGTATATTCTAAACTCCAAAGAGAGATCTCCAAAACATGTTTGCCTTTGATTATTTTTATTTTGGAATTTTGAGCGTTCATATTATTGTGTATGCTTAATTGACAAACTATTTTTGTTTCCGTTTTTTCTGTACTGATAGCTGTTTCTTCAACGTTTCGTATTACCCCATTATCTTAGATACTCTATAAATTCTACTCCTACGCTATACCACTTCCTGTGCAACAGTTTTTCATGTGTTTGCTCTAAAAGTGTTCTCTTTTATATTACAAGTATGTCCCTCCTGCTTGTGCACGGGCCTGCAGTATTTCTTAAATAAATGTATAAATAAGACCGGAGACAGCAGACGGGATTGACCGCACGGGAATGCAGCTGTTGCCTTTATCTTAGACTGCACCAGATCCCAATTGTTTAGCTTTAGTTATGGTTTAGATCATCGTCATCATCGTCGCCGTCTTCGTGAGCCCTTATCACTTAGGACTGCAGGCCATACCTTCTTCAGTGCAAACAATTTGACCACACTTACATTTTCTGTTCAATTCATGACACGGAAAATAGAACTGCATGACATTATTCATTTGTGCGAAATTAAAACCACCGGAACAGCAGCTATTAGATGATCTACACAAAAACTTCTCACCTAATTTTCGCTTCGAGTTGCAATAGAAACAATCCTCGAGATTTTTCCGGACGACCGATCTAAATTAAAGAGAAGAGAATAAAGTGGGCCGTCATTATTTTTGCGAACAGAAAACAGAGATCACCTCGTCCAATATAGATATGGCTTCTCGCTGTGAAACGAGAAAATAAGAAACTGTCAGCCGCTGTTTCAGAGCGATCTCTAGCAAAACGTAGTTGCGAAGGCCGTTGAGATTGGCCTGTGATCAACACAATCCTAGTTGCCGAATAAATGTTGTCTAGTTACTCGAGCCGGAGCTTCCTACTTGATAGCCAGCCTCTGATGCATTATTATCACTGTTTCTTGCTCTGGGCAGTGTCAATCGCACAAGGCATATTTTATATTTAGGCATGAAGCTTGGTTTATGTTTTATTCTCGTTTGACGTCTGAAAGTGGCAGATGCAATGAGAGACTCCGTAGTCAAGGGATTCGGAAATTTCGACCATCTGGGGTTCTTTAACGTGCTCTGACCTCGTAGAGTACACGGACCTCTAGAATTTCGCCTCCATCGAAATTCGACCACGGCGGCCGCGATTGAACCCACGTCTTTCAGGTGATTTATGCATGAAGCATCGCTATTTATGCTTCATATCAAAGTGTTAAATCTGTTTTCGGAGGGTTGATTTTTCAGCTTAATGTTTAATTGTTTTTCCATAGCTATAGTTGACTACATTGTGTACCTAATCAAATCAAATCTAATCAAAAGAAGTTTTATTTCATAATCCAAGGAAAATTTGTACAAAATATTTGGACCAATAGCCTACATGGCTAGTGTCAGGTCCAATACAAACAAGACATTTAGGCAACCGCATAAATATGTAAAGCAAAAAACCAAAAAATTAAAACGGAGAAATAAGACACCAAAAGCATCCAGTGTCTGATAAGATGCAAAACAAGGCATTTGAGAAAAGGTATAAGGAAGCTGCACACCATCATTTCAGCAAACTATACGCGGGGAAATCAGACAAAATGCAAACGCAGAAACACAAAACAGAAATCACATCATTATTTGATTATGCAAGGAATATAATTTCGAAGTCAAATTCGTGGAGCTCTCCGTACGCGCTGTTCGGCTTTGCGCATAATAATTCTTCCTGAGTCATCATTTCACGTCTGTGACAAGCGAGTATATGAGTTCCCTTACATGACTTACATCTGTTTAAGGCCAGCGCTACTTGGTTCGCATATTTTGAGGCATCTTTGACAAAAATCAGTGCCTTTTTCCCTGCATGGTGACACTTCCATTCTTGAACCTTTTGTTTGGTTTCTGATAGCAAAGCAACAGCAGAGATTATAACCTCCGGTAAGACCTTGACTAGCTTGTTGATCCATGAAAGAATGACATCACAGAATGTCGGAGACAATGCGAGAAGCATTTTCAACAAAATTTCCGAAAAAAAGTATTACTTAAAAACTTAATGATCTCCACACAATGAGCTTTCTTAAATATGAAGAAACTCATAAAAATTTATGAAACAGGATAGATATGCGCATACGAGACGGAAATACTTTACAATGCAGCAGGCATAATAGACATAGGCGATGAGAGCGTAAAGTTCGCGTCGTGTATAACAAGGGGCAGAGGTTGTAAGAGTTACCAAGTGCCAATTATGAAGGAGTGTCGAATTTAATAAAACAGGAGCGCTCAGTGAGTACAGCAGAAATATCTTGGTTGGACACTGCAATGGCCCAAGTGTTCCATGCCGAGGTAACAAGAGAACACTTGTTCTCTTACCTTGGATATCGCCGCCGTGCTGTATAGCTACAAGTCAAGTGTGAAGAAAGGGAAAAGTAATCAAGCACTGAAACTTCGCACTAGGTTGACTTTATAAAACTGCTCACCATCAGCAATACAACAAGACGGCAACTAAATGCGAAAAGTGGCTTTCGTTCCCATCGAGCTGGGAAAACCATTCGGTTAGTAACTATGTTTAATGGCTACTCTGATGAATCTCCATTTTTTTTTACTCACATGCCATCTTCGATTTCTCCTTCCAGCAGATTCATCAGGTTATTCAAGCGTACGTTGTTGTTTATCTTCTCCAATACCTCTAGAAAGGAACTATTGAGTGAAAGGTCTGGTACCTGTTGGACAGCAAAACGGTAGTTGCACTGTTCCATTTTATAATCAGCAGTGCGCAGTGGCAGCCGGAATTCACAATAAGATGTAACTAGACATCAACTGCAGATCTCTCAAATCAGTATGCAGCACGCTATCGAAAAGCTTTAGTGATCACTTTACGACCCGCTGATATTTAACAGGTAGAACTTAGCAGGTTAATTGGTTTTTTGTATATTTTCTGCCACCTAGAGTAGTCCCGGCTCGGCTTCCATTAATCCCTATGTAACAAAAACAAAGTTGCGACTTCTATGAGAGAAAACACAAAATACGCAACGACACCGCAAGAGAACCATTCTGAGTTCTGTATGATTTCCCCGCATGTCGTGTTTCCAACTGACCGCATAATAGCTGCTACTTGAATTAAGGCCCTGCCTGAAGAAGGATGGATAGCTGGGTGAGTTTGTAACTTTTCGTTGTGGATGGTAAAGCGCGAAACATACGAAAAAACGATGGCTCTTTCTTTTGTTCTTTGGTATCCTGCGCGCTGTACCACCCACAATGGCCCTGCCTGAGCATTTATGAACACTTGGTGGTCTCAGTTCGGCGAAACATAGAGTCTTAAAGTTTCCCTGAATACATTTGAAAAGGAAACGTTTCTGTGTAGATCCGTTACACAGTAGGCTAGTGTGAATTCTACAGGAAGGTGCCAAAACGCCCTCTCTTTATTCTGTGTTTTTCAGTGCAATCGTTAGTGTGAACAGGCAGTGGGAACTCTATGCTTTAATCCAACATCTATCAAGCATCTCTTTATAATTCTACCAGTTTCTTTAGTGGCTGGTAAAAAAATTTAAGTACGGCCAAAAATAAAAGCAGACATTCTTTTTAATTCGGAACGCATTTGTGGGAAATGCAGAATATAGTCAATTAGGCACAACGTGCGAAATTCCAAAGAAGCCGAAGAATGAAAATCGCGCGAACTCATTATATTCAAATTGACATGACCAGGTTACCATGCACAACATATGCTACACGATCATAACATACTCACGTGTTGGAAAGGGCGTCCAAGATTGGTCATGTTAAATAAACTGCTCGAATACCCAAACTTCGTTGTGAACTCTTCTAGCTGCAACACAGAGTAGGAGCACATGCATGAGGTAATTTTGAATTAAATTTCAGAGGCGTTAAGCGTATGTAATTCATCAGATTATGATATTTATTTAGCATAATCTCTTTGTTTCGTTCATCACAGGAAAAAAGAAAATATCCGAATAAACCAAATGCTGAAAGAATGGTTGCAGCGAAGAAAAATAGTAATGTGCCTCACGTCCAAAAAAACCTGCTTCTTTTCAAAGTTTTTCATGTATAATGCTTTAATTGCTTCATGCTAGGAAATTGAAATACTAGAGTTATTTTTGCCGTTGAGAAAAATTATGCAGTGCGCGGATGCTTTCCAACGAACCAATCTGTATGTTCGCTTTGACAAAAGGCATCAACTACCGCCCCACAAGCGTACATCTCTTGAAAAAATGACATATGGTTGAGCTCGGTTGGGAAAAATACGAAATATGTACGCTAGCACTTCGGCTTTCTCCTCGGTTTCGGTTTCGGGTTGCCGCACGATTTTCAATATCAAGCAGAACTCAGACAAACATCAGTGAAATCGTGGAGGCTAGGAGTTGGGAGAGGAGGGGGAGGGGCGGAGCAGCATTGTAGTGCACTAAGACAGGCGCAGACATTTACGCTCCGTCCTAAGGGTATGACGCGATAGCTTTAATGGTTTATGCCCTTGTATCTGGAACTGGTCATTCTCTACATTCAAACATCGGAAGAAGCGCTCATACCAATCCTGGCTCCGGCGCAGCGGTGCAGCGGATAAGCGATACGCAACTGCTCTGCGATGGATGGTAGGTGCTGAAACCGGTGTGGCTAGTGAGACCCATGTTACTCTTCGCGAGCAAACTCTAGCCGCTAAGTGTTAATTGAACTGCCCCCTCCGACGGTGGGCTGTTTACTCCCAATCCAGTGGACATGTTTTGATGACGTCACAAGGTCACGTGACCTAGGTGGCCAACGTGCCACAGGGCTATGGTATCTTTTCAACAAATGTCTCTTGACTGTGAGATTTTGGCAATAGACTTTGTACTTCCTGGGTGCTCTCCATTTTCAATAGCAAATTGTTATTTCCCCAATGGAGTCCAGGATGTTAGACCTCTGGACTTTTTACTCGTAAACTGTAAAAACCCAGTTCTCGTGGCTGGGGACTTCAATTCTCACCATGTGTCTTGGGGTTTTAGGACTAATACATGCGGGAAGCGCCTTTGGGACTGGGTTTCTGATCACAACCTGATGTGCTTAAATTCAGGATCGGCCACTTATCTTCGCTCACACACTCAATCTGTTTTAGATCTCACGATCATTAGTCCTAGAATTGGCGTAACGAATTGGTCGACAGTTGATAGCGGCATCTCAAGTGATCATATACCTATTCATTTTGATATCATATGTCGTGTTACTCCGGCGTCTTCTCAGTTGCGGTCACATGTAAATTATGACAGATTTCAGACGGCGTTGCACTCTGCCCTTGCTCCAATGTCTAACATCGCCGAGGTCCACCAGTCAGCAAGCATATGTCTGGCTATTGAAAAAAGCCGTAAAAAGTCGGAGTTCCTGGTGAGGCCAACAAAAGGGAATTCTTCTAACTGGTGGAATGCGGACTGTACAAGAGATTACAGGCGGAGGAAGGCAGCATGGAAAAGCTTCTTCATGACCAATGTCCGAAGAACTGGAGTGATTATAAATTTATTGCAGCCACCTTTAAACGCACAGTTTCTCGCGCAAAGGAAAAATATGACTCAGAACACTTCGATTATCTTTCAAAGGCGGGCAACCGACGTGCACTATTCGGTTTTCTATGGTGTAGGAAACAGCTCATGTCCTCTAATAATTTTCAGTTATTAGTTATGTCACCTGTAGAAGCTATCCAGGCGGTTGAATTAATAGCCACAGGCCTGCAAAAGCGGTTCTCGTCTTTACTACCTTTGCGACCATTGTTGTTTGCACCAGTCGTGCCAAATGATAATGCCTCATAAGTAAATCTATCAGAGCTTTCACAAGTTGTCCAGAGATTGCCGGCTGCTGCTCCTGGTCCTGATGGTGTTACCACAAAGATGCTCAAGATGCTATTTTAAGAGTCTCCCAACTCCTTATTGCAACTACTCTCTCAAACACGCTTGGATACCTTCTGAGTGGAAGCTGTCCAAGGTGATCCGTTTACTTAAAAATCAGGGTGGAGGCTATGAATTGGATAACATTAGGCCAATTTCTTTAACATCAAACGTGGTAAAGTTGATAGAAAGGGTGTTACTAATGCGGGTGTCAGCCATTGTGGACCGCAAAAGTATACTCAGCCCGTGCCAACACGGTTTCCGGCCACGGTGTTCGATATGGAATGTACTTGCTGATCTTGAGAGCAGAATCCTCCTTG
Source organism: Amblyomma americanum (assembly GCA_030143305.2). NCBI lineage: Eukaryota > Metazoa > Arthropoda > Arachnida > Ixodida > Ixodidae > Amblyomma > Amblyomma americanum. Next base: position 120,209 of record JARKHS020020429.1, read on the forward strand.
CTCGTCGTCAACGCCTGGTCGCGGCTTTGGTTACGTTAGATGTCGCCAAAGCTTACGACAGTGTAGAACACTCCATCCTGATACATAGGCTACAGTCTTTTCAATTTCCAGACTATATAGTTGCATGGATATCTGCATTTCTTCATAACAGGGAATTCTTTTGCGTCCATAATGGTGGTCATTCAGAGAGGTATAGACAAACGCGAGGTGTACCGCAAGAAGCTGTTCTTTCTCCTGTGCTCTTTAATATTCTGTTAAGCTCAATTCCCCTCCACTGCCATGTACGCACTTACGTCTAAGCGGACGACATTGCGTTTTTTGCTGCGGCGCCGGATATACATTCTCTGTATGGTCTGTTGGAGTCATATTTGAATACACTTGAGCACTGGTTGAGCGCATTACACCTGAAGTTAAATGTTGGCAAGTGCGCCACTCTTGTTTTCCCTCTATTCACTCCTGTAGTAGTCTCTCTCACTTGCCAGTTAAAAATAATACCGCAGGTTCAATCCCTAAAATACCTAGGGGTCATTTATGACAACAAATTCACCTGGCGACCTCACATTGACCATGTCGCGGCGAAAGGGGCTCGTGCCGTGGTCATGTTACGGAGATTATGTCATCACCGGTACGGCATGCGCAGAGATGCGCTATTAATGATCTACATAATGTATGTCAGGCCAATTTTAGAATTTGGATCAGTGTTGCTTTCAGGCTCGGCTACATATAAACTTCGCCCTCTCGTCCTTTTAGAGAAGGAAGCACTTCGCATGTGCCTCGGCCTTCCAAAATTTGTGGCTATCAATGTGCTGTACCTTGAAGCCCGCATTCCGTCTCTCTTATCACAACTTCAATTTTTCACTGTGCAAACTTACCTCAGGATCTATGAATCCCATTTCAACCGTTCCCAAAGCATTTTCTGTTCTCAGCCGACCTCCTTTTTTGGTGTCCCCTGTTCTCGCTTCAATTCCCCTCAGGTAGTGTTTGTGCAAAGATTACTTCAGCCTTTAGATGTAAACATTTATGATATCCTTCCTGCGCTTCGCAATGGGCCCGCTATCCACATTGTTTTCGACGACATATTCCCAAAAAATGCAAAACTTTTGCCACCGAGTATTCTACATGGTCTTCTAGAAGATCATCTGAGGACCCTACCTACAGATATAGCAATAGCCACTGATGCATCGCAATGCAATGAAAAAGCAGGTGTGGGAATATTTTGCTCGCATTTAGACTGGCCCTTTTCTCTGCGCCTTCCAGATTTCACCCCTATTTTTCAAGCAGAGTTTCTAGCAGTTGTACTTGCTCTACGCAAGCTAGACCCCTCTATTACAGCAGTTGCAGTAATTACTGATTCTTTATCTTTGTTTTCTTCCCTCGCTGCACATGTTGACGGTCCCATTTTATCAACTTTCTTATCCCTACTTCCTCCGCATTTGAGCCTTGTTCATTTAGTATGGGTTCCCGGTCACAGCAGTGTGACAGTAAATGAGATTGCTGTTATTCTCGCAAAGGCTACCCTCAGCGGCCCCGTGTTGCCAATCATCCCGGCTACAGCCTATATTACAGCATCTATATTTCGGCGACGTGCGTTTTTAAGCACGCAAAGCACATCACTTTTAACATCGGTGGATTATGAGCACCTTAAATATTATTGGATCAGGAAAATTTGTTGCTCTCGGCAGCTTGAAGTATCACTGACGAGGCTGCGCTGCCGCATCCCCCCTCTAAATTTCTATTTACACAAGTCGGGTTTGGCGCTCTCTCCCCTTTGTGCATTTTGCCGTGAGCCTGAATCTATTGAACATTTTTGGCTGTATTGTCGCCGATTCAACTCTCTGCGAAAAAGGTTGCTGGAGGAGCCCTTGCAGCATCTTTGCCTTAGTTTGATCAGCCCGCTCTTGCTATAATTTGGCGCCACCACATTTGGGTTCAGCCACAGATCTGTTTGTACATCTGTTCTAAATTTCCTGATAGAATCTCACCGACTGCCTTGCTAAGTGTTCCAACCTTTTCTTTTCTATCAATTATTACATTTTGACTAAATAATTAATATTTAATCTCTCTCTTTATTATTATTCTTAAAATTTTAAAATCAAAACACTCATCCCTTTTCTGTTAATGATGAAAAATTCATCGGTGTTGCGCTCCCACGTGCTTTTCCTTTTTGTTAACTGCGTTCAGGTGAATAGCCACCCGATTCTTGGCCGATCCCCCAGTGTGGGTATGTGCCATCTTTTGATAGGCTAACAACAACAACAACAACAACATGGGTGGGTGGCGGCAAACCACCCAGCTCCTTAATGTAAATGCGGGACAGCACACACTGGTGAAATATGGTGGCGTTAAATTAACAAAAACTCCGGAAGTATGCACTACATCAAGGCACATAGAGAACTACTGTGCGCCATTGTTCAATCAGCAAATTCGCACGCTGAATAATAAAAAATCTTTCTTACAGACAAGCCATTACTAATGGTCTTCCAAGCGCCTTGGTCAAATATAAAGGGAGTGATAAGCCACACCAAAGGTCCCTCAAGTTAACTACTGGCCATTTTTAGAAAAAGGCTTATTATCTATGCTAGAAAATTTTCCTTGCGGATTCTGGAAATTGATAAACCCAAATAGATATTCCGACATAATTCTTAAAGACAACGATGAGGTTCCAGTTTGAAAAACACAATGTATCAGCTTTTTAATGAAGCTTTCTCTTTTACATTGACGATTGAAGACAGCTCCTCAGACCCTCGCATAAATAATCTCTCGTTCTTATCAATTGACGCATTGTAAGTGTATCTACATGCTTTGTACGGAGTGTTGTTGTTCTTTTTTTTATCATGTATGCAATTCTCTCTCCTTTTTTTCTTTTTATATTTTCTTGTTGTATTCGGTGATCCTTACCGCGATGTTCTATATTGCCTTGCCCCCCCCCCTAATTGTGTTTGAAATATCCTGTTGTTAACCCCCCCCCCCCCCCCCCCTATGTAATGTCCATAAGGGCCTTTAGGGTATCTGAATAAAAAAAAAAATTTCGGAAACAATTGTTAGCCAAATTGCTATTTTATTCTTACTAAATAACCTTAGGATTTCTACAAGTTCGGATGAGTGGTTGGTAACAAGATACTGAGAAGCACATCACTTTCCGTTACTAAAATCAGAACCGCCCTGTTTTCTCAATCATTATCAACTTGTTGTGTACCTCATGACTGGCAGGTTTCCAAAGTGGGACCCATCTTCAGAGGAGGTGCTCAATTTTCTCCGCGTAATTATCGCCCCATCTCGCTAACAAACACTTTCTGCAAACTTTTTGATCATGTCATTCATAGTCAAGTACTTAACTACCTAGAAACCAGCAATTTTTTTCTCAGATACGAGCACAGTTTTCTCAAGATCTTTTCCTGTGGCACTAAACTTGTAAGAGTCGTTCATGATTCTCATTCTTCTATCAAATCCGTCGGTCAATTGGACGCCCCGTTTTCCTGATTTTTCCAAAGCATTTGATCGTGCCCTTCACCAAAAGAGTGAAATTCAAACGCAGTCGAACATTCACCCAGCTTTTACTGGTAGGAGTAAGAAATTTTTCTACCCTTGACTCCAGTTTACCTCCATTAACAACTATTTATGATGTTCTTATAAAGTCACCTCTGGAGCCCTGCAAAAAAGTGTTTTAATGATGACGAACTGTTCTAATGATATTTTAATCATTAACCCAACTCTGTGCCGTCTCGAGCCAGGCTATTTGCCGAAGACTCTGTGGTATACCGTATCATTACCTCTATCACTGACCAACACTGTTTGAAATTCGACCTGGATACAGTAAAACCATGGTGTTCATGCTGGCTTATGTCGCATAATACTTCTAAAAAAAGCTGTCTTTCTTTACTAGCCTTTCAATCGCAGTTCTCTCGCACTCCCACAAGTTACTTCAGAAATAACGATTCTGTAGAACTTGCTAATGCTTATAAATACCTCGGAACGCACTTGCAATTAAACGTACCGTGGCGTCAACATATTAATTTATATTTAGCATCCACTAACCACTCTCTTGGCTTTGAAAAGCATAACCTCAAACATGCTCCACAGTATCACAAAACATGCCTACATCACTCTTACATATTCGCGCGACAATCTAATATGTATCAGTCATTCGGGCCACTGACCAAGCCTATCACTTAGGTAATAATGAGTGTTTGCCAAACCATGCTGCGTTTTAATTTGTCAGACTAGACACATATTTACAGTGTCACTGCCTTTAAAGAAACGGGCTGAATAAGAAGCCCTTTCTTACCGCCGGAAACATCATGACTAGCGCTCTTTCATGAACTTTGTCGTCATGCATCGCTTCATCATGGCTTTTTCCGCTCATCGTTAGCCTTCTTTCCGCGGCTCCACCATCCATCCAAAGTTACACTTTTTTATACCAACCAGATATACCATTCAATGGTATAAATGCCGTTCATCTCAATTTGCTTTCTTTAATATCGCGCGCTCTAATAGAGTTGAATAAACTGCCAGTACACAAAGCCATCCAACCTAACACACCTTGTCACCTAATACGCAGTGATGCTGGCATATAAAAACAAAAGTTTCTTGTTTCTTTTTTTGCGCCTTTTAATGTTGCGATTGCTTGCTCTTTTTGTGTCCAAAAACGTTCGCTGTGATGTTGGCATCTAAAAACAAAAATTTTCCGTTTTTTTTAGCCTGGTACTCTTCCGATGGTTTCTTGGTCTGTGTGTACAAAAACGTTCAGCGTGTTGTTTTCATTTAAAAACGATTTTTTTTCTGTTTTTTCAGCGTTGTACTGTTTCGATTCTGTCTTGCTCTTTCTCACTCCAAAAACATGCACCGTTACTTTTTCCATTGCTCCTCTTCCACTAATTCTATCGCCTAATAATGCATTACCTACCTCAGGTTTATATTATAATGTTCCTTAAAGTTCTTTTCTCTCCTTCTTTTTATATGTTTTAATTAATTAACTTTTACTATCATGTTATTACTAGACTGTCAATTGTGCCTTGTTTATGTTCTTGTTTTTTTGCTATATTTAAATGTGGGCTGAACCTCTACCCCTTATGAAATACCTTCAATGAGGGCTTTCAGGACTATCAAAATATGTAAAAGAAACGTGAACAGACTGTGAAACTTTCCTCGAGGCAATTAGCGAATCAGCTTTCTTGAAACCGGTAATGAATGAAGTGATGAAAGCGCCGGAATGAACACTGACACAAGAAGAGATAGACAAGTACGAGCGCTACATCCAGCTGATATATTTAGTGAAAACCGCATGTGCTTTATGCGTATCCTCGAGCACTATAACGACCACTGCACTTCCGAAAGACAGTCTGGTTGTTTGGCTGATTGCAGTCTAAGGTCCCGTAAGGTAGGTTCTTTGGCTGATTTGTTCTCTAAACCTGTTAACGACTACCATAGCAAATAGCTTACAAGCAACAAACTTGACGGTGTATGTTATTTTGATTATCTGATATCGCCTCGTATATCTATTGAAAAGCTTCTATCGTTTTCCTGAAATTGAAGTACGAAAGATATTCTCGTACATTGCGGATAAAGGGCGCCAATTTGTTTCCGCGCAGAGTTGCAGCCCAATAGAGATCGAGAGTGACATCATACCGGCGTGCGACGTTTCTCCCCCATGCTTCATGTAAGGTTTTCTTTACTTAAATCATAACCAATTTCTCGCCATCACTATCGTTGTCATTAGATTTAAGATAGTTTTGTCCACTTATCAAAAAAGTGGAGATACCTCTACCCTTTTACATTTTGTACCAATATTAGTAAAACATTCCTCTTCCTCTGTCTTATTGGGCAGGTGTCATTTTCTCCGGTGTCAAAATCCTTTGAACGGCTTTTAGCCCTTTGTGGAGGAAAGTGTTTCGCGGAACGCAAGACACTAGTTAAGGGCTTCATAGTAATGCGTATTACTTTTGTTATCAGTCCGTCATTTTCTGCGGCTCTAAATTCCTCTGCACAGCTTTTAAACCATTTTTATTTGTAGATCATTCTTGATGCTGCCGATATTTACCGTAAGCCTGAGAAATTATATTCCCTCGTTGTGCTGTCGATTCTGAGTGAAGAATTAGCCTTTCGCTTTTTGGGGTTTTTAAACAGATCTGCCTTCTCCGGATAGAGGTCTCAATATTACGTTATGCTTTCTGGCTATTCTAGCTCCTAGTTCTGTTGCGTGCGCTAGTAGATACGAGTGAGATGAATTCTTCACTTGAGCAAATATATATCTGCCCGCGGTGAAAGTGGAACATCTCACCTCCAGCAAGACTGTTAACTCCTATTTCGCTTTCAGCTCTAATTTCTTCATGGTCTTATTGCTTACTACTTCTCTCCATGCCCTATCCAAATCTTCGATATTATAGAGCATCGACTTATTATGGTCGACACTTCTCATCGTATAAATGTCTTCTAAATCCTCCAAAGGCTCAGACAGGCCAACAATATGCCGCTATTTTCGCTTTTTAAATCACTTCTAAGCTCTTCAAAGACAAATTTCACTTTCCTCCCAGCAGAAAAAGGCTCTCATATTTAGCTAAGTATTTTGTTTTCCTAATTCTCTAATAACTTCCATGTCGTACTCTCACAATTTACGCCGTAGTTCCCACTCCACGATCGCCTGCCTGCTTTTGCGTCTAACTGAGGTTTGAGGCCTCCGATAGTTGAGCAATTTGCTTGCTGCTGATGGTGCATCTTTATGGAACCTTTGCAACCTGCGACTTAATCTTTCGAGCGGCCAGGGAGTAGGGAAATGCGAGGCTCGTTATGATATGCCACTGAAAGACAGCAACAGTCACCGAAACCAGGGCAAGCATAGAATAGCTTTTAATTTCATAACCTGCGGTGTTGATAAATGGGAAATATTAGTGTATGTAATTTAGGGCTGAATGATTACTGATTTGAAGGTGAAAGAAAAACAGAAAAAAATGCCTGTTTGGCCGCATACAAAATTAAGGTGATTCCATGAGCGGGAATGCAGATCACGAGCCTTAGCTATGCAGACACAATCAAGTTTAATTCTCAGCATAGTACAAAGAAGCACTCACATGTCACCCGCGAGACCGGAACCCTCGACCTCCGAATTTCGACGTACAGGGCTCTGCCAAATGATCGGCGGCGGTGTCTTCTCAGTTATCTATTTTCGGAGGTTTTTATGTTGTGTGTTACCTAAACTTGAGAGCGTTCACCATCGCCACCCTCCTCCATAAGAGGCGGACGTAGTACGTCCTCTATTACCGCGAATTTCATGTGGGACGTAATCGGACGGTGAGGCCAGAAGCAGTGCGAGAACCTTATTGTGCTGCCTATAGCATCAAGATTGCTGGAAATCGAAGAGTTCTTAAAGCTAATAAGCAGACGAGATTCGATAAATGAGGATTTCATTAGAGCATAGAAATGAGGATTAATTATGCTTATTGCCACCCCATTTTATCCCTCTGGAAACAGCCGGTTTTGTCGTCTCTATCATAATAATTTTTAGTTGCCGTGAGTGCGGCAAGCATGCATGGTGCTCAGAGTAGGCTCTGGATAGCAGAGCCTACTGAATGGCAGAGTGCGATACTCGCGTGATGCCGCAGCTAGCAGTGAAATGCAACTGAGCAAAGCTTACAAATTTCTAGAAACAATACTTCTGCTAGAATTATTGTTGTTCATTGCTGGTGAATTTCTCCATAAGGAATTTTTGCACGTGCCATATCGATTACATTGTAGCAGGATTCAACAGTACTAGTCTGAATCTTTTCTCCTTTCCGAAATATGGGAAGTGCACATTTAGAAATGAAAAGAAGAAGGCAAAGGCCATGCACGGCTAATGAAAAGACCAACGTTAACAGCAAGCTATGCCAGCCCTCTTGACTCATGTGCTCGAAACTAAACAGTGAGATAACTCATGATTGGTGAAGTATAAAGCCTCCTCCCTAAGGCCTTATTAAGCCAATCACTAGTATTCAGGATATGATATTTTGCTTTTAATAGCCTCACTCATTTACCCCCAGCCCGCGCTCCTAAAATAAAACAGCACATCTCAACTTCTTAAAATTGACATGGATGTTACAGACAGTTCGAAATAAGAGACACCTATTACTCACTTGGTTGGCCACCCTGTCTATTCCATTACACGCACCTCTTTTGCAACACAGATCGGAATGGAAAACGTTAGTAATTAAAGGATAAGTAATGTTTAATGTTTTATTTTTCATCAAGAATCTTGTGTATAACAGACATTTCAGCTTACAAATTTAGTCGCATAATGAAATGAAATCAGTCGCAAGATCAACCAACTCCCTAATTTTGGTATTGAAAATTTTCTTTCTTTAAGCGTTAGTTTTTCCAAGCTTCCGCTGTCCACAGCGCTGGCCTTTGCAGCGTGGCAAGATGCTGCCCGCCGATAATATCACGCTGTATCTATCATTTGACAAGAGCTCCTGCGGGGTAGCACGCTCAGCGAAGTTAGCAAAGACCCAAGACCCCGCGCGCTCTTAACAGAGGAGTCGTCTTCTGCTGGTATATATATAAGTAGAGGCGGGCCATGCATGAAAGAACTCTTGTATTTTCATTACGCGGGAAGAGAATTCTAAGCATATTGCTAGCTGGAATTTGTAATACCCGCCTGTTCCTGGACAATGGTTGAAGCCACGCGAAAGTACAGCAGGTTCTGTTTCAGAATATACAATAAAATATGTGTGAAGATGTTTCTTTGGAACGGTGCATTAACACATTCATCACATTGTGGTGACAGCACGGGGGCAACGTTATCACGTAACAGTTTTTTAAAATTTTCTAACTTTAATTTCTATCGCCTTTTTCGCTTGGTATTCACCAAGTAAATTAATGTTTAGATTTGTTACCGAGGATGCGGGGCGCTCTTGCCGTTCCCTATTACGTCATTCACACATGACTGGTAATGATCAATGACAATGGGTTCAAGATCTAACAATCCCTTTTTAGGGTAGGATTCTGTCTTTTTGCGCTTTGGTTCGACAGTTTAGATTTCGATGGCTTATAGCGAGTTTAAGGCCTTTAGGATCAATTTAATCAGCGGAGTAAGAGACTTACAGCCACTTATCAGTGCTTTTTGATTCATCTGCCCTGTTAACTGCCCTAGAGCCTATCACATCCAATAAAATACCCCCATCGGTACTAAAGAAAACACTATTCCGCTAGCCTTACTGTATTTTACTTCTAAACGGAGCACCAACAGGACGTTACCAGAAAGTACTACCACACTGAAAAGAAACGCGGACAACCCGGCGCCAACACGCAAGGCTGTTGGAATTTATTTTCATCGCGATTTTACCTGGGTGGTAAGAAAAAGGTTAGAGGCGTCCTTGAATGCATCATGGACGAGTCTAGGGTTTTTTTGCTATTACCGAAGTAAAAGCGCGGTAAAAAGAAATTGAAACAGCGAAGCGTGTTGGAGCCGGTTTGTTCGCGTTTTTTTCCATCGAGGTAGCGCACACAAATGAGCACTGCGCGTGCTCTTTATTCTCCCGTCTTGGTTTCGTTCTTCCGACTCAAGCAGCAAGCACCAATTCTCACTACATGGGTAAATCTCTAAACATTCGCAGCTTCTGTTTTAAATGGTGGCCTGTTGGATTGAGAAATCTGAAGAACCCAACATGACTTCTTATGTTTGACAACACAAAAAGCAATTTGCTTCGTAGACTGGCGGATGAAGGCTAGTGGCGTTGGTGTATCAATAAAAGAGGTGATGGCTACGTACTACACCAACCTTGCGAGCATCTTTTCAAGAGAGAGGAGGAAAGATGTCCATAGCTGGCTGTCGTCGCCTTGATGAGGCTGCACTTTATGCCTAATTAGTAAATTCTATCTACGCAACGATTTTTTTTCTTCGGCCGAGAGGAGCAGAAGCAGCGGAATTCGAACCACTGCACCCTTTAACAGTATTTGGGTGGATGCTCTAGACATGCACCTCAACAATTGTTATGTCAGGAGTTAATTTCAGACAGGCCATGACACCTATTCTTCAATTAAGTGCTGACCACATTGTTTTCATTTTTCTTCTATATGCTCCGCACGTATAAAGCTCACTTTGAGGCTGTTAGAGCACTGTTTGAAGGCCAAACGAAATTTTAGAATTGATTGTCCTTTACATTCTAGAAGAATAAAATTTTCAAGTCAAAGCAGGTAATGAAAGTGGGGAGATTTCTCTGTTGTCGGTAGTGTACCGAAAGAGGAGATCATTTCTACACATCAATTATGCAAGTTGCATTCATAAGCAACATATGAGCAACGAAATTGCTAAAGTTAGATAAATTTTACGATAAAATGCGGCACAAACCGCATAGCTCCCATTATAGTGCAATCATCAAACTGAACAGAGCAATATTTTGATTATTTCTACACGAATTCTAAATTGAAACAACCAGTTTCATGCCCATATATCGGTTTTTCGTAACGCTACACTTTCTTGTCCATGAACATATAGAGCCCTAACCACCGCTTGGTTATAAACCACGGCAGCCACTCATTGTTTCTTTAGGAGATAACGAACGACAGCACCTGAAACTTCTGATCACTTTGTTGGGAGTAGTGTGAGAAGTATTGAGGAAACCTGCATCTCGGGTTCAAATGAACATGCAGGATTGAGAACTCGCGCTTGATTTGCAGTAATACGTGCTCAAGTTCTCCACGTTGAGTGTATTGTGTGTTTAAGGGAGGTGATGGTTGAATTAAGAAACTAAGAAATCATATGATTAACAAAATGGCTTTAAAAAGGAAAACAAATGTCTTCTCTCACCTTCTTAATTAGGATCTCCTGGGTGGTGTTTTTTACCCACGTGCTGTTCATAATTACTTCAACAAACGTCTGGTTGATTTTGTTTGCTATCTCTTGTACCTGAAGAAATAAATCTTATCATGAAAAAGTTGCTTTAAAAATTCACGAAAGACAGCACACCGGTTACTCAAATCACATAATCATATTCATGTTACCTAAGATAGGCAGCGGAAAGTAAACGAAGACATCGAAGAAACACACAGACGAGGACGATGCTGCTCCAACTAGCTCAACAATCCACCTTATTAGACCTAAGATAGGGGCTTGACCTTTGTTCTACGTTCTTAGTTTCACTCATTTTGTTAACTATAATTGCATGTCAAAGCTTCGAAACTCTATAGTGTACATAGTCAACCACACATGTACAAAGCGCTCGGGAGGTGTGCTTCGCAGCAAATGAAATGAAATATTTTCGCAGCTGCTTGCCTGTCTGGTTCAAGTGTCCATTTTGCTGCTCTCCAGGGCAATCACTATTGTGAACATCAATATGTGCTTTAGAATTTCGCTTTATTTCTCTCGGACAGCACCTTTCGAATGCCCCAGACAAGTGCAATCGATTCTGTACATGCAGAGCAAAGGACACCTGACCAGAAACGATGAAAATAATCAAAAGGCTTGCATGTCAGGGCCGGACACATATATGAAAGAATCCAAGGTGATCGCAAACAAAATTTGTCGCCTGAAACGGGCTTGACATCTAACAGCCATCTTATACATTGCAATGGCGGAGTAACCGGGACCTTCTGTCGGTGTTTTATGATGCTAATTTGCCTGGAGTACTCGCATCTGGGAAATCCTCTATCTGTCAGCTTTGCGAATGCTTCCTTTATCATTTTTCACTAATTCTATTAATGTCTCATTATGGCGAAATGCCGCAGAGTGAGAGAACGAGGAGTAATCTCCTGCAGCAATCCAAGCACGTCCTGGCTCACTCATTTCCCATTTTAGCTGGACAGTAAGTAGCCGAGGCAATGCCGTTCAAGTGAGGCGATGGCGCAAGTACTTGGAAACGGTGTAAAAATGTGTATGTTTAAAAGACGTTTTAGTGTACAGCGCTCCAGAAAATTTGTTCTCTACGCATGTGCTCATAAGGCATGCAATAGATCTCTGCAGTTCGTAGCACAAATGTCGACGTCATTTTCAAAGCGCCTAAATAGAAAAAAAAATCTGTGTGGTCTGCTTCTAGAAATTGAAGATATTCCTAGTGTAATTAGTTTTTACAAATTGTTTGTTTTCATTGTGTACAACGGCCACAGAGCGGATGCAATTTCTTTAGAGTGGACAAAACAAAATGCATGTATGAATTTTGTAGCCAGTTTATTCACTCCGCAGCTCGACAAAACCAAGGCTCTCTGTCACATTGACCTCGGAGAGCCTAAAAGAAAAGGAAAATCGAAAAATGGCGTTGTGCAGCTACTGCAAAGACTAACTTTTCTGGTATATCTTTATCTGAACGCTTCCCTTTTACGCTCTCGGAGGATAAAATTATGAATCAATTAAAGACGCCAGCTATGTCACCACCTGAACATCTGTTGCCGATTGCACCAGCAGCTTGAGCGCAGTGAATTTTCAGTTCGAAGCGAACATGAAGTGAACATGCTCAACCATTCTGGAAAAATACATTCTTGAGCAGTAAACAGTTTATGAACACAATTGTTTCATGTAATGTAAGAGCTGAGTATAACACTCAATATATCCGCCGACGGCAATCTTGAATTTTTTGCTGTTAACGTTCTTGCTATCGTCAAAAGCGTTCCCCATTGGTTTCCTACGCCAGCCTTAAGGGCTCGATGCAATCGATGGACACAAGAAAAGAAACACTTTTGCTACACATCGGAAGAATGAAAAATTACCTTAATTATTCTAATAATAGAAGCTTACAATTCTTCAAGGTTTAAAATTTTTGTGCGACTATGTTGGATATGCACATGCTTGTTCAATAGTTTATAAGCAAAGCCATTTTTCTCTAAACGTAGTGTATAGTTCGCTCTTACGAATGTCGAAAAGGGACAATTTATTACACCTGACTAGCATACGCCAAACGATGTTAAAAATTTCACTAAGAGAACAAAAAAATAATATGAAAAAACCACCAACGCTTGCAAACTATTCTTTTACTAGAATCATGCTAAAACCTCTGTTCCGGCCTCTTCGCACAGGCATGTATCGACGTTTTTGAGCATTGTCTCATGTTGGTATTTCGTTTCTTTCGTTCGTCACATGTCACGTGGTGTATATTTTAGTTGACTGAAACTTTTGTGGAATCTCTCTTTATTCTTATACACGAGTCCATATTATATATCTTTTACTGAGCTCCACGTACGCAATTTTTTGCATTGACTGCATGGGCCCAAAGCTATATGGCTAAAGGCTTACATGCTTCTGCCACCCGCTTTTATAGGCCTGTTCCAAAGTGAATAATTTGGATTGAGTTGAAAAGACAACCTTTCAATTGCACAAAGCGAAATAGCGATAAGCATCATACGCTCAAGCCGTTTGCCACTCGATTATGTGCATGCTGCTGATTTAAAAGATTGACGTTGCTGGCAGAGTTTACTGAAATTTCATACACAATATATAGTCCAGAGTTGTGTGGCACCGAGTGACGTGTCCGACATATTTAAGTTTACATTTTGGAACCATAGTATCAGATTCCGCTATTAATCCTAACACGTTTGTGTGCTATACAGTCCCGCAGCGTCACCGCGTACACGGGTTGGCGCGTGCACGCAACCAACGTAGAAAGCTATGCCCTAAGTCGTTGGTTGCAGGAAAGTCTTAAGATGTCAGCGATGATGTTGAAGGCAGAGCGCACACGCACTAAGCGGCACGCCACCGCAAGCCAATCAAAAGACCAGGTACCCGTAAATTCGAGGACGAATGCTTGCGCAGACCAGTCTTGTACACATTACAGAAAATAAGCAACCGATTATAATTACAATAACTCCATCTGAAACGTATCTGCTCAGTCACCAATTACAGCCCCAGAAAAGCAACCGAATAATTACCGATGAGTAATCGATAATTATTGCGTTATATTTCTTCCAGCTTTTATTGCCTGACACCAGTTTACTAACCAAGTTACGAATCAATTTACTAATTTACTAACACCAATGTATGAAATTTCTTTGCTGAGGTGAAAAGAAAGGACGCCACTCACATGCTTAAAGTGGGGTCACATATGGTATATGTAAAACGCAGGGTTCGCTACCTGCGACAACCGAATCAGAAATCGTCCTTTCCCTCTGCATGGCGCTGAAGAAATTCGATAAAGACTATATTCGTTGCCGGTGCACTTTTGTTGTTAGCATTCTCGGGACCCATTTCGAACCCGCCTTACGATATTTCAACTTCTTAGTCAAAATACTATGGTACAAACTTTTCACATTTTATTGAGAAAGCTTAGAAAGTCAACCTTCATTCACGCTGGTCCTCCAATAATCACGAATAATTTGTTAAACCTTCGCAACTGTCTCCTCAGAAATTCACTGTTTCCCGCTTCTTTCTAACCGGACACGGTGGCTCGGTGGTTAAGGCTCTCTTCTACACCGAGCTAGAGTACCCGGGTTCGGACCCTACCGCGGCAGCCGCGTTTCTATCCTGGGGGAACGCAAAAAGGAGCACAATCTATCGAGAAAGCTCAGAAAGACAAATTCTTTAGGATACCCTACAAAATATATGCGCACAGATCATAGATACTGGTCCTCCGATAATCACGAATAATTTGTTAAACCTTCCCAACGGTCTCCTCAGAAATTCACTGTCTCCCGCACCTTTCTAACGGGACACGGTGGCTCGGTGGTTAAGGCGCTCTTCTGCACCGAGCCAGAGTACCCGGGTTCGGACCCTACCGCGGCAGCCGCGTTTCTATCCTGGGGAAACGCAAAAAGGGCCACAATCTATCGAGAATGCTCAGAAAGACAAACTCTTTAGAATACCCTACGAAATATATGCGCACAGATCATGGATACTGGTCCTCCGATAATCACGAATGATTTGTTCAACCTTCGCAACGGTCTTCTCAGAAATGGACGGCCTCCCGCTTCTTTCGAACCAGCATGTTAGAAACCCAGCAGGTTTAGCTGTGGCTTGTTTAAGAGAGGGCAAGCGACGAATATAGCAGTGTGGCCAACAACCACGCGAAAAGTTTCCCTACAGCCCGAGCGCTTTGTAGACCTTCCTTTTGGGATTATTCTGGTACGTGTGTTACAGAAAAAAAGTAGAGGATTGAGAGGAATTTTTTCGGGGGGTCAGAAGGGTGTTGTTACTAAAGGCGTCTCATGTCTGCGCTCAGAATATTGCGTTTAGACAACTAGGCGAGTGCGGTGCTCCAGCGATTATGTTTTTTCGAATTATATTGCATAAAGAAGTTATGAGACGATCACAATAATTGAAAAATATGCTTGTTAGCACACATGCGCTTAATGAAATGATGAATTTAAATATTTGCTTCTGAATGCCACTAATTTAAAAGGAATACAACGACTTCAAAGTTTCTTGCTGGAGGAGTTGATTTTACGTGTTTTAGATGGTTTAGATGAAAAATTGTACTGATGATCATAAAATTTGAATCCTTACGTGATTATCCTACATATTTTATAAAGTCATTCGTGGGCATTCAGTATAGCTCTGGATTCTGCTTATGAATCGACATTACAGAGCATGCATACAAAAGGCTACGTTAACTCCACAAGACCTTAGCAAGATGGTCTGCTCACTTCTGCTTGAGCCGCTAGGTCAAAGCTGTCTTTGGCGTAAATGTAGCTGACGACGTTTGGCATTTCGTCCTTGACAAGATCCAAACACATCTCCCACCTTTTTTCGTACGTTGTGAATATCAATTTCTCCAACTTATACCAGTCATATGTAAGCAGATGCAACGTCCTTACACCTGCGTAGTTGTAGAGCAACACTCTGAAAAAAAAAACATATTCCCCACCATCAGTAACAAGAAAAAAAGAAGCGTCGTGGCTAAGGGCTCCGCTCTAATTTCTACCATCCGTGGTTCACGACGGGCAGTGACACTGACGGCGCGCACCATACGAACGGTGCCGCAGTGTCAGGGATTACATCCCACGAAACTTCTCAGAAGCCGATCGCTATGGGCACTAAGCCACTATGGCTTGTACGTTGTACAGTAAAATTCACATTGCACGGCAAGTAGAATGGGTGCAATATTACTTATCTTGCTTGCGAAAATACTGACATCGAAATTTCGCTTATAAGCGCAGTCACCTGAAGTCTTTTATTAAGCATATAAAACTCTCACTCTCTTGAGGCGAAATAAATAACATTCGTTTGCACATCATTAAACCCAGCGGCCGTAACCTTTTTGTCCATATACGTTGTATTGTTCATAAATCATCGATTGATAACTTGAGATAATTTGTAGATAATTTACAACGAGCGACGTTCTTGTAAATTCCGTGCGCAAGGGTGATGACGTGAAATGCAGAACTCTGTTGAAATGATCGAACATAAGGTAAGCTTAAGGTCAGCTTTGCGGCTGCAAGCTATGTCCACTATGACAGCGGAACTTGAGAGAGGCAATAAGCAAGAAAAAAAGTGCATTCAGTATCTAGAATCCGAACCGTAAATTGCAAAAACATTCTAAGGACGATTACTATTCTCCATACCGCGAAATTTGACCGCAGCTATGTCGGTGTCTCATGGTCTGTAGGGACTCAGTGTTTTCCTTTGCTAAGTCGTCGGCGCGTCTAGTGACCATAATAGCTTGGTGGAAGCATTAGTTGCTGACGATGACAATGTGCAATGCATAACGCGAGACAATGCGTGTATTAATCCGATAACAGTATTAGTTGAAGATGACGATATTCAAAGCACAGCGCGAGAGTGTGTTGCAGTTTAACACGACGCGTGATCGACAAGGTGAAAGCCTAGGGTCCTCATGCAGTGGCCAACGAATCTGAACACCTTGCTGCGCCGCGGATTCGAATGCCAGTCGCGGTAATGTTTACATTGATTTATTTGTAATTTTTCTCAGTTACACCCACGGCGGCGACGTGTCTCAACCCACGAACTGGCGCTTAATAGCCGCACTCTAAAAGGAAATCAAGAAGTCGTTCGAGCGAAAATCCACCGGCAAGACAGGAAAAGGGGGTGGAGGCGTTCTACTTAAGGATTTCTTAAGCTTGGAAAAGTCGAAATGGACAATATACTTATAACGCCTTTCTGATAAACACAAGGTATTGACTTCGGAGTCTAGCTTCACCTAGATCTGACGCACGTTGCCTAGATGTAAGCCGCTGATAACACTTTCCAGGGCTTTCTATTGGTAAATTCCACATTTGAAGAATTTGAAAAAAAGCTTAAAAATTAAGCTTACCACCGAGGCAAGTCAGAAGTATATAATTCCATTTTCACATATATCATTCTGAAGAAAACATTTCGAAAACATTTCGCTGCAAGATACGCTATTCGTGCTTTCAAGCAATTAGATTATTACGGTTATTCCATTAATATTGTGAGCCACTGCTTGCACAGGCGTCTTTATTCGGGAACAGCCGGGCTCTCAGCGCGCGATCCCGGGAGCCCAGACAAGCGATGATGTTGATGGGGATATAAAGATGAAAGAGGTGAAAGTTCGCGCACCGCGCTCACACAAATAGTCCCCCGGCAGGAAAGCGGCCATCCTTGCCGCGGATTAAATAGAAGAAAGGCGACCGGTGTAGAGCTTCATACGTGAACCACATCGTCGGGACGGCGACGGCGGTCGATGACGGGGTGCGAGGGAACAACGGCGTAGTTGACGGGAGACGTTTGCTTGACTGCAGTAAAAGGTCCGATGAAGCGCTGCAGAAACTTTTCGCACAATACAGGCGTGCGTACGGGTGTTCAGAGAAGGACCTCATCTCCGGGTCTTAAGGAGACAGTACGGTGGTGCAGGTCATAGCGGTGTTCGCGGTCTTGCTGAGCGGCTTCGGTGTTGACGCGGGCGAGGTGGCGATAATGGGCCATCCGAGAAGCGAACTTTTCGCTCAGAGAAGCAGACGGGGGTGCAGACACAGAAAAAAAGGCGGTATGAAACAATGAGGATGGGACACGGCCGTAAACGAAGAAGAAAGGGCTGTAGCCAGTGTTGCGCTGAACTGCGGAATTGTAAGCAAATGTGACGTAGGGAAAAATGTTGTCCCAGTTCTTATGGACAGGCTAATGTACATAGATATCATGTCAGACAATGTACGGTGAAAGCGCTCGATGAGACCGCGGGTTCGAGGACGATAGCTAGAAGATGTCTTGTGGACCGTGTTGGTGGCATGAAAGATCTGCCCAACCACATGGGACAAAAATATCTTCCAACGGTCGCTAATCGGGATACGAGGAGCGCCATGGCGCAACACTATCGCACGCAAGAAAAAGTCGGCGACTTCAGAATAGGCACCGGAGTGTAGCGGGGCTGTTTCAGCATACCGCGTCAGGTGGTCAATGGCGGTGACAACCCAACGGTTGCCGCTGGCGTAAGGGGAAGGGGACCAAACAAGTCGATGGCGACGGTGTCAAAAGGCACGGATGGGCAAGGAAGAGGCTGTAGGGGGCCAGCAGGAACAGATGTTGAGCGCTTGCGACGCTGGAAAAACGCGCAGGAGGATACGTATTTTGCGACGCTAGTAGAGAGCCCAGGCGAGAAGTAGCTGCTCTTGATACGGTCATACGCCTTCAGGTGACCTAAATGACCGGCAGAGGTGTCGTCGTGGTAAGCCTCCAAAACTTGAAGACGAAGGGAGCGAGGCACAACGGGAACCCAACGGTGACCTGTAGGGTGGTAGGAGTAGCGGTAGTGTATGCCGTGTTCAAATCTGAATTGGTGAAGCTGCCGGCGAGAGCGACTGTTGGATGCCGCTGATTGAGCCCGGAGACGAGCGATGATTGTGCGGCAGTATGGATCAGCCAGCTGATGGGAGGGGAAATCGGCGTGGACGTCGAATGGTGCAACAACCGCGGGCACAAAATCCAGACGAAGCTCGGACGCCTGATGTGTAGGGAACGTTGTGTAGGCACGTGAGAACTTCGTTGAGATGGTGCAAGTGCTATAAGTCGGACGAAAAGATGATAATATCGTCCAGATAGCAAAGGCAGGTCTTCTGTTTCATTCCTCGTAGCACGGTGTCAATCATGCGCTCAAATGTGGCCGGGGCATTGCACAGTCCGAAAGGCAACACATTGAATTCGTAAAGACAGTCAGGGGTAATAAATGCGGTCTTCTTGTCTGATTCGTACATGGGGATTGGCCAATATCCCGAGTGGATATCATGGCTTGAAAAATACTCAGCTCCTTGGAGGCAGTCCAACGCGTAGCCGATGCGAGGAAGCGGATAGACATCTTAATGGGCGAAATTGTTATGGGCACGGTAATCCACGCAGAAACGAATGGATCCATCCTTTTTACAGACGAGAACGACAGGAGATGACCAGGAGCTTGTTGACGGTCGAATGATCTGGCGCGAAAGCATGCCTGCAACCTGGACTTCAAAGATCTTGCGTTCAGAGGCGGAAAATCGATACGGACGGCGCCGTACAATAGCTGAGCCGCCGATCTCAATTCCATAGGACGTTACAGAAGTCTGGCCTAAAGCGGACTTGCACACATCAAATGAATTCTGGTGGGTCATAAGGACTTCTAGGAAGGCTGCCGACTGCTCAGACGTAAGGTCAGGGCTGATAGCGGCCGCGAGCGCAGAGGAACTCGGAGCGGGAGTATCAGCTGGTAGCACAGCACATGAAATCGGGTCGGTGTCGATAGGTTCACCCTCAAAGAGGAAGCCGATAGTAGCGCCTTTGGGTAGTAACATGGACTGGCTGGTAGTGTTCAGCGCCCTCACGACCTCGCAACCACGGGTGAAACATGTGACGCAGGAGGCAAGAGCGATGCCTTGGGAGGTCCAGCGTGGCGCAGGCATGACGAAGGCGTCACCGTCGAAAGCGTAGTCTAAAGTGGCAATGATTGCCTGTTCACGGCCAGTGGCAGAGCGAAGTCGACGGCAGCGACCACACGCGGTAGAGAACAGTCAAAGAAGGATGCCAAGCGTGGCCTCCGCGATCAGCTCCTGCGACGCGCCATTGCTCAGGCCGTCCCATTCGGCGCGTAGCGCAGCGGAGAAGTGTAATTATGCTAACTCCGTAACACGCCGCGAGGTGGCGACCTTAGCCCAAGGCGCAAGAGGCGCTCGCTTGGCCGGAACTGCCTGCGATTTCAGTGGCGACATCACCCCTGGGTGTTGGCCCGTTTTCACGCAGAAGAACAGTGAATACGAAGTCAATTTCTTTCGACTCCTTCTTGCAGCTACAAAGAAGTCGAGGTACATTGTTAAACAGTTACGGATTGCTTTTGTATGCAGCTTTAGTGGTCGTCTAAAAGCCGACTGGGGCAACCGAGGCTCTTACCGCGCAACATTTCGTCCAGATTGCATGCCATCGTGCTGAATGTTTTTTTTTTTGTTGCAAAAGTTGCCGCTTTGTATGACAAAACTCAGGAATGTTTTTTGTGCCTTTCACTCGATTTTTAAAGTACTGGGCAGCTACTTTACTGCGAAGCTCTCTCTGGCTCTAATAACATAATTAATTACGATGAGTGCTCGTGCATTGTTTATACGCCACCACGAGAGTCAGAAGTTCTGAGCTTTGCTTTTTTGCTCATGAAGCGAGAACTTTTTGCTGGGCTTTGGTTTGCTAAGTTGCATGTGTTCCTGGTAGGTTCCAGTGGTTTCGTGTAGCTAATGTGATCCCGCAATTAAATTATTTGCTGTGTGATGAAAACTGCATCGGTTCTTTGTCATAAGCTTCGCACCACAATCCTATCTGTTTCTGTATTTTTCAGATAAATGTACTGCTGCATACCTTTCTGCCAATCTGACAGAAAAAAAAATATTTGATATAAGTTTTCACGAATTTCCCACGAATGGTGGTCGCCGCTAAGCACTGCTGAAAGCCATATCAAGAAAAGATTTTGTCCCAAATGACAAGTCTGCTAGCAGTGTCGTCTGCAGCCTTCACTTTTTAGATACGGATTATACTTTGGGGTCCACAAAGCTGCGCCGCCTGAAACGGGATGCTGTTCCGAGCGTGTTCGAGGGTTACCCAAGCTACATGCAGCCACAACAGCCACAAAAAAGACATAATTTGGAGCGATTGACGCAGAATTCTGCTCCAAACCAAGAAAGGGCATCAAATTTATCGAGCGGCCCTGATGAATTTGCTAGTTCAGCCTGTGGTCGCGAAAAAAGCACAGGCCATTCGGCAACTTCTTCCTGCTCGTTTCCTGTAGTGTATGTAGATAGCCTGATTCATGCACCCTTGTTAGGAGATGAAAAAGCAAGTCCTAAAGGTACAGGATATGAGAAACCAAGCGCACAAGATGCAGTCGTTGAATTACAGCAGTCTAGTGAGGCACTTGACTGCGCAACACAAAATACCGATGACCTTCTTTCGCGCAAGCAGTCGGATTCAAGGAATATAAACCGAATGCGAGTGCAATTAACAAGGAAAGCAGATGCTATCGGGATACTGCAACGAGAAAACAGTCGCCTAAAAAAGAAGCTCAGTGGTTTTGAAAACCACACTCTCCACTCGGCGTTGAGAAAGTGCTTGGACAAGGCCGGCACAGCCCAGTTCTGCTTAGCAGACTGCCTAGCGGAACAGATCGCCAATGCGTCAAGGCAACGGCCCGTGTGGTCTCCAGACTTTGTCCGGGAATGTGTAGTTTTGTACTACTTGTCCCCTAAGGCATACCGTTACATACGCAACAGAGAACTGTTCAAATTGCTTTAAAAAACACGCTACTTCGCTATGTTGGCAAATCCAACAGTGAAAGTGGGATCACACCATTAATGAAAGAACGCCTAAAGCAAGAGGTGGGGCAGCTGAAAGAGCAAGCGCGGTTTTCCTCAATTATCGTGGATGAAATGGCTGCAAGCTCCAAATACATATACGGTCGTAAAATGGACTGCTTTTTTGGTCAGCAAACTGTGAGAGAAGACGCTGGGAATGGAGAGAATGTAAACAACATCGTGCTTGCCAACAAAT
Source organism: Amblyomma americanum (assembly GCA_030143305.2). Classification (NCBI taxonomy): domain Eukaryota; kingdom Metazoa; phylum Arthropoda; class Arachnida; order Ixodida; family Ixodidae; genus Amblyomma; species Amblyomma americanum. The sequence goes on from JARKHS020020429.1 coordinate 142,065, forward strand.
TGCTGTGTTTCGTTGAAACAGGCCTGTCAGCGTCGTACAAAATTCTTTGCGGCGTTTTCTTCACTAACCTATTAAGTAGCAAGCTCCTGTATCAGCTGACAAAAGAAGTGATCGTTGAAGTTGAAAAGTGTGGCCTCTACGTCGTCCGGATCGTCACGGATAACCACAAGATTAATGTCACAATGATGCGCCATCTGGGCAATGGCTCCCTGAAGCCAGTGGTCAGCCATCCATGTGATCCAGAAAGAAGCCTATTCTTGTCCTTTGACCAGTGTCATATTATAAAAAAACGTGCGAAGCCTTATTCTGGACGGGGAAATGACAGATGGCAGTCAGCCAATAACTGGAGAGTTTGTGAAGCAGCTCTATGTCCTTCAAAAAAAACAAGATTGTGAAACCAGTTCGATTCTTGACACAGAAGCACATAGAGCCAACTAATTTTGAAAAGATTCATGTGGGCAGAGCAGTGCAGCTGTTTTCAGATGAAGTTATCTCGGCGCTTTCTTTTTTGAAAGAATACCTCAGTTACCACCCTCAGGCAGAACAGTTCAGGAACGCAGACGCTACAATACTGTTTATGAAGATGATGCAGAAGTGGTTTGCCATCCACAATGTGGCCAACCGAACAGCGCATGTGCATATGAGAAAGCCTGACCAAATGCACTTTTTTTACGCTACCGACGAACGCCTACAATGGCTGGAGAAGGAGTTCCCAGACTACCTCGGAACTCTCTACAATGCCTGTAAAAGGAGCGGGGAAAAATTCCTTAGTGCTGAAACCTACGAAAATATCTTGCTGACAAGCAAATCTACGGTACTATGCATCAAGTACCTTCTCGAGAGTGGCTTCTTTTATGTTTTAACACGGAACTTCTCGGGCAACCCCGTCGAGCTCCTCTTCAGTTCTTTGCGGAAAATGGCTGGCGCCAACGACTATCTGGATGCAAGAGCCGTGACATTTAGCCTGGAGAGTATCTTGCGGACTGGCAGCGTGGGTCCATCCCAAGGTTCAAACTTTGAAAACGGACAGACTGTTGTGAGGTAGGTGCATGTTATTTGAGCTCCGGGACGAGTGCTCATAGTTGTGAACTTGATGTCTCTTGTTTCAAAATAGAAAGCTTATCACATTTCAGGCCTTTGCACAACTAATATTTCATGATGCGAGCAGCTACTAGTGTTGTAGCCTGCCTGCTGACTGGAATTTTTTACAGTTCAGAACACACGAGCACGCAAATCCAGCTGTGCCGATGGGCAATGTGTTGCAAGTAGTTTTTGCTTTTATGTGGCTGCTGCTTAGTAGTGGTGGTAACTAGTTTTACATGTATTGCAGTATGCATGGTGCCTCCCTGAATGTGACGTCCTCCGAACTTGATGTTCCGGCTGAAGCAACAGCACAGGCAACCGCGCATGATTCAACCGAGGCAGCGCAAGTTGCCCCAGTCAGGTATATCTTGCACATATGTTTCTCAAGAGCTTACGATTGGCTGGCTCGCTGGACTACTAGTGCTGTTCTTTTGCAGCGAACAGCGATTTGTCTAATACATATATTTGGCTGATATGAATAGTGTGCATATTTTTGTTTCATGTTCAAGGAAACTGAGGATTTTGTGATGCACATTGACGAGCTCTTCACATTCCTGAAAGCGATGCCTCGTGAGTGCACACTCGTTCACCTACACCACCCATGTTAAATGCCACCAAAAAGCGATCATTTCGCATTATGTCAAGGCTATAACAACTGAGTGGTATCAATGTCCAAAATTTGAAAATTTTGAGGGCATGCACGTTGAGTGGCGACATGATAAATGTCATATTTGGTTTATGCGATAGCTTTGTCTCTACGTGCTGTCTAAAATTTGCTCTGCGGAACTTTTTTATAGGTTCGTGCCAAAAGCTGTTTTTTTGAGCTCTCACAAATGGGAATACATTGCAGAATGTCTAGCTCCATATAATAATATGGGTATGTTCTATTTCAGTGCAGCGGCCCCGATCAACCATAGCAAATGCCAGCATCGCTTATATAGAAGCGTTCGTGGCGATAGCAGTTGAGGAGCGTAGAACATGCAGCTTCTGCACTCCCCTCCACCAGTCGGATGGACCCAGTCCCGTGCTGATGGGGCTTATTGACCTGCAATAAAGGGGTGGGCTAACATTCCCAAAGTCAGAATTTGTCACGGTCCTTGTGACCGTTAAGAAGGCTGTTGACATTGCCCTGCCGCACATAAAAAAGAGCAACGTGCGTCAGCACCTGGCTGAACTGTTATTGCCTCGACTAGAGCAGTGCCCCCTTTTTGTTTGACCAGCAAGGAATGACCACGTCGCAGCACACTGTCTGTAGTGTTTGATAAGTTCATGAGGCCACTTTTAGCCAACGTCGGCGCTACTGTGACAGACAGGGCTGCTTACCGCAAAAAGCTGACCTGCAAGCCACTGCACAGGAAAGTGCTCCGTGCTTAAAATAAACACAATGTAAACCGAATGCCGAACAATATGGCTCCGATTGTGTCTTTGTAAATAAAATGTCATTTATCCTCAAATGGTTTTATCTGTCCTCCTGCCAAGCTTAGCTTCGGCGCTTTAAACCCTCTTTTTTGCTTGCCGCGCACGAAAAAAAAAACGAGACTAAATTCGCCTCAGTTCCAACCATACACAACGTAAAAAAAACCTTATGCATTGCAGGCTTTTATTGATTTGGGGATACTGCTAGTCTCTGTCAAGGCTGTAGCAGGATTGGGGTATAATATGATACATTTTAACACGTCACAAAAGAGCCATCCACAAAAAGGAAGCCCAACATTTGAGTGTGACAATGCATTCAGTGGCATCTGCAAGCGTTGAAAGCTAAATATATTACACGCATGTAGTACAAATCTCATTTGTACCATTTCAATAGGAAAACAGACAGAACTCCTTGATCTCTACATATCAAAAGTAATTTCAGGTTCTAAACTAATATGTAAGAACCGTGGAATTAAAATCCTCTCCGCGCATCTGTAAAATGTTCCGTGTTTTGAAACCATGCACGGCTACAGAAATAAAGAAAATTGCCTGCGTGTTGTGAAACGAACGCTCTCATGACGATCCGCCTCACCCCGGTCCTAAGTCTGCGTTATAATTTAAAAACGCAATTGCCTAATGGCACCAGTCACCTACTTGTGCTGTGCGATAATTTTCTAGTGCGCGTCGCACACAGACTGCGAAAACTGCGTTTTCGTCCTCCGCGCCCGTCCGAATTAGGGAGAGCGAGCCTTGGGTTGCGCGCGCCACGGTGCGGCGAGAGGAGCAGTCACACCGCTTTCTCCGAGTACGTTCTCACACCGCTTTCTCCGAGTACATTCTCACCGTGCGAATGGAATGGCCGGAGCAACGGCGCGCTGCCGGAGCTGATCGTGGAGGCCAGGATGCCAAGTCGGCATCTGCTATGTGGATGAGGTGGTCGTTGCAAGAGATGTGGGCAGAAGCCGACGACAAAACGTCCCAGCCCAGGATTATTGGATGAACGAAGGATGGGACAACAAATTCATTAAGATTGCGCTGGTTATCGATGAAAACGCGCGCAATGCATTGGCCAGCGGTGTGGATGAGCGTGCCGTTGGCTCCACGGAGAGGCGAACCGGTGTATGGAGTTGTGACTTTGCGCAGGCGGGAACACAGGGCAAGGTGATGGACGGAGAAAACAGAGCCCGTGTCGATGAGAGCTTGAACCCACACCCCCCTTCAACACACACTGTTAGCATATTCGACGGGTGATCGGGAGGAATTTTACAGTTCGCACGGCAAGCAGCTTTCCCTCCAAAAGCTGCTTCGTTTAGTTTTCCGGGCTAGGAGCGAAAGGCTGCGAGGCCGGACGAAGAGGTGATGAGCGGCGATAAGGTGAAAGGGAGCGGCGGCGAGTAGAACGGGAGGGCGGAGTGACATCCTGTGAGTATGGAGGTGAGGGAGAGCGACGGAAAAATTTGGAGAACGGCGTGGTAGAAGTATCCGGCTGGCGCACAAGTGCACGTTCGAAGGAAGCATAACCGCGTCGTTCATCTTGCTGTCGCCGCCGACAGCAAGACGCCGACAGACGCGGGAAACATGACCGTGGATCTCGCAGTAGTAGCAGAAAGGACGGGAAGTACGCCAGGCTGGAGGATAAGGTGTGGCTGTGGGACACGGAGCCACGGCAACCACGTGACCACAGACAGGCGTTAGACAAGACGGAGGGACGGGGGCGGGTGGCCTAGAGGCAATGTCGGCATAGGTGGGCGGGCGAGAAAGTATGGGAGTGGTTGCGGGGGCCACGGCGCACGTGAAAGCGGCCAGCTCAAGTTTGATGACGTTTCGCTAGTAAGGTGTTGCAGGCGGGATAATAAAGGTGGGGGGGGGGGGGGGGCGAGAGTGGTGGTCTGCCCGTAGAGTTCCCCGTGTATCAGGGCACGGATGACAGAACGAAGGTTCCCATCGACGAAAACGCTGCCATCACAGGGGTCTGGCTGAAGGCGGCATGAATGCAGCTCGTCCAGGCGCTGGCATGTGGAGGTATAGGCCGATACGCTGGAGGAGTTCTGGGCTATCAAGGCGTTGAAAGCAACGGTCCCGATGCCCTTAAGAATGCTGCGGACGCGCTCCGACTCAGGCATGTCAGCACTAACGCGGCGGCAAAGAGCAAGAACATCCTCGATGTAAAATGTGTAAACTCCCCAGGCTGCTCCAGGCGCACGGCGAGCTTCTTCTTGGCTAGCTCAGAGCGGCCTGTCATCGTGCCGAAAATTTGTTGCAGCTGCTCTGTGAATGTAGGCCAGTGGGAGATGTCGTCTGCGTGATTAAAAAACCGTGTCTTTGGAACGTCAGTCAAGTAGAAGACTACATTCAGCAGCTTGTGGTAGTCATCCCACCGGTTGAACGTACAGACCCTGGCGTAGTTGTCGAGCCAGCCGTTGACGTCGTCGCAACGAAGTCCGGCGAAGGCCTGAGAGTCGCGCTGGAGGCTGGTGATGGTCCAGGCTGGGGCAGTCGCTGCAGCCGGTGAAGTCGACGGGGGTGAGCGTGTTCCGTTGCCTTCCTTCATACCTGAGGGCTGCAGACGCAAACGCCGGCGTGATCGGAGCTCCAGGGAGACCGAAAGACGGGTCCAAAGCGAGAAGTAGGGGATACGAATAGCACTCCACCACTTGTGAGCCACAGCTTGCACAGGCTTCTTTATTCAGGAACAGCGGGGCACTGAGAGGAGCGGTGCTAGGAGCCCATGCAAGCGATGATGATGGGGATATAAAGATGAAAGAGGTGAAATTTCGCGCACAGCGCTCACAATATTCTTACAGACATTACTATGACGACGCCGCAGAAGGCTAGGAGGGAAACAAGACACAAGAAACATCTCGTTCTAGTTTGGTGGGCTAGCGTCTCCCAGCCAGCGCCTGCCGGTTTCTGTGTGCCTATGTGTTTAACTCTAACGCTACGTAGGCTACAGTTTGGAGGAGTTTGCACGTTCTATCATCCTGGAGTCCTAAACGCACCGCCGCTGCCCCTGGAACCTCGCCGCATCCGCCGCCTGGCCGGACATCCGCCGCTGCCCGTCACCATGCCACTCATGGATGCGCCTTGAATAACAGTTCACGACACTTTAATCGCGGCTGCCAAACGGGTGCTGTCCAATCCCAGCGGGCCTTCCTAACCATACCATGAGCCTAAGTCCTTCGTCAGCGCAGTGGGTGAGCATGTTGGTGACCAAATTACAACCAGTGGGTCAGCCGATACAACAGGTGGGACTCTACCATTCAACTCGCCAGCGTTCTTTCTTTCTTTAATAACACCGCCCTGATCTGATTTGAAAATCACGAAGATACGCTTACAACGTCAGAACGTTTTGTCACCAAACATCAACATTGCTTCGGCGACTCTGTCAACAGCAAGATGCGCGCAGAGCAAGCGCTTGCTCAGAGGGCTTAGCTTCCTGCCGAAACTTGCACTACTTAAACATCCTGTCTCAGGCTGTGCAAGAGCGTTACCTCATTGTCAAAAAGCAAAGGTCAACTAAAGGTGAAAGGTCAACTAAAGGTCGTGAGTGAAGGTCGGGGGTCCAGGGTTCGACACCATAACTGCACCACATATTGCCGCGAATCTTTGCAGTGTTTGTTCAGTCTTAAAATCTACCGCCGCGCTGCTTTATCGCTCTGTTTGCGATGCAAGACGCGACCAGATTTATCTCGATTGATCGCATCCAGGCAGATCATATTCTACGTTGTTCCAGAATGTTCTAGTAACTTTGCACGCTTTATCTCGAAAGTTCGCTATCAGCTTTATATTGAGCACGGCCGACAGCGGCGGGGATTCTGTTCGATAACCGCCGAGCGCGCTTGTCGTTTCGCCGCCGCCGAGTGATTCAGTCCATTGTGGGCGCACGTCAGCCCAATACACAGTTTTCTTTTAGAAAAACATTTGGTCGTATTCATCCCTCGTTCGACTGTCTTTACCAATACGTGAATTCTGGTGAAGGTGTGGGCTAGTGGTGCTCGCAGCGGCGTCCTTTCGCTGTCTGGTGCGGTCCGGCAGGCTCCTGAACTCCGGCTGTTCTCGCTGGAGACGTCGGCTGGCTAGGTGAACTGCTGGCTCATCCCCCGGTGCTACGCGCTGGCGGCTGGCGTCCCGACTTGAAGGGTGCGTCCAGAACATGGAAGGCTATCCCGCGCCTCCATCAGATGCCACGTAGTGGTGACAGCCCGTACCGACGTATCAATCTTAAAGGATTTGCCGTTGACGGCCCACGACCACGGTTTGGCCAACGCACGCAGCAAATGGACGAGTACCTGCGTCGAGAGTAGTACACGCCGAACCGCCTCTCGCTCACCATCGCCGTCAACCTCACGCTTTGCGTCGCCACGTCGCAGCTACGCAGCCGCGGTACGAGGAAGGTCTCCCAGCCCCCGTAAGGGAAACTAAAGACAGCAACCTCTGGAGGTGAGGTTGCTCACGAGCAAAACGCCGATGATCCTCCAACGACCACGCCCCATGAAGACGCTGCACCCGCGACGCCGCATGAAGAACCTGCACTCGCTGCACCCAAGCCGCACAAAATGACAACCCCGACCACGTCGCAAACTGCATTCAAAACCACGCCGCCACCCAGAAAAGCTTCGGTGACACGCCCCACCCGCGACTCGCATGCGCAAGGAAGACATGACCCGACGCTGAGGGCGATACGCAATTATAGAGCCAGGACATCCGAATTAGAAGTGACTATCGACGGCCGGAATGTTACCGCTTTTGTCGACACAGGACCCGATTACTCATTGATATATGGAACATTCGCTTCGCAGATGAGAAAAGTCACAACGGCTTGGGACGGCCCACAAATTCGCACCGCAGGGGGCCACCTCAATACGCCATCAGGACGATGCAAAGCGCGAGTGACTGTCAAAGGACATACCTATCCTGCGTCCTTTATTATGCTGCCGCGAAGTGAACTTGGGCGTAGATTTCCTTAATGAGCATCAGGCGATCATCGACCTGCGGTCCAAGCTAATCACGCTTTTGGCGGACGAAGCCATCCCTCCGATAAAAACTGTAGAAAATCACGTTGCCCTGAGTTTCCTGGAGGAAGAAGTGAGCGTCCCACCTTGTTCAAGTGTTATCGTAACCGTAGCCGCCACGAAAGCCAATAACGCTGAAGCGATCCTCCATGGGAACATGCAGTTGCTTCTTGACCAAGGAATCAGCATCGCAAGAGGCATCGCACATTTCCTCAATGGCCAGGCCGAAGTACTGCTGACTAACTTCACGTAGAACACCGGCACATTAACAGAGGAACGCCGATTGCTTTCTATGACGAAATATCCGACGTACGAGACTCCTTGCCCTATCCGACCCCTCAGCAGAAGATTCGCCTGACCAAGAGAACTCGCCCACTTTCGACTTCGAACCAGCCCTGCCCCGGAATAAAGAAGAACAGATCCGCAATCTGCTTCGAAGGTACAGCGAGTGTTTTTCGTCATCCTCAAAGGTTCGAAAAACGCCGATTACGAAGCATCGCATTAAAACCGACGAGCACGCCCGACCTCTCCGTCAAAACCCCAACCATGTGTCGCCGCGAGAACGACAAGCCTTCCGGGATACAGTGGAAGAAATGCTTCGCGGCGACGTCATCCAGCCATCAAACAGCCAATTGGGGGCACCGCTTGTTCTAGTGAGAAAGAAATAAGGCGCACATCGATTCTGCGCTGATTACCGTCGCCTGAACCAAACAAAGAAGGACGCTACCCCCTTCCCCCCCTTCGAAGACACACTGGATCAGCTCTGCAATGCCAAGTATTTCTCATCGATGGTCCTCAAGAGCAGTTACTGGCAAATTGAAGTCAATTAAAGAGATCGCAAGACGGCATTCATCGCTCCGGATGGGCTCTTCGAGTTCAAATTGATGCCGTTTTATATCTGTTCGGATCCAGTGACGTTTCAGCGAGTAATGGATACAGTACTGGCAGACCTGAAGTATCAAATTTGTCTGGTATGTTTAGATGATGTCGTTGTCTTCGCCTCGAATATCGAAGAGCGCCTCAAAAGACTTCGAACAGTACTAGACGCCATCCAGTCGTCTGGCCTAACCTTGAAAGCAGAGAAGTGCTGCTGTTTCTAGGCCACATCGTTAGCAAAGAAGGAGTACGGCCAGATCCGCAGAAGGCAGCTGCTATTGAGCAGTTTCCACCGCCGGCCAGTAAGAAAGAAGTGCGCAGATTCCTCGGACTGTGCGCATATTACCGACGATTTGTTAAAAACTTTTCGCGCATCGCCGAGCCCTTGACAAAACTGACGCAGGCAGACGTTCTATTTAAATGGTAAGCACCGCAAGGAGAAGCGTTCAAAGAACTGCAGCGTCGTTTACAGTCCCCACCGATCCTCGCGCATTTTGATGAAACCGATGATACTGAAGTTCATACCGACGTAAGCAGCGTGGGCCTAGGCGTCGTCCTAGTTCAAAGAAGTGACTGGCTGGACAAAGTCATCGCATACGCTAGCCGTTCCCTTTCCATGGCCGAGGCTAACTATTAGACAACTGAGAAGGAGTGCCTTGCCATCATCTGGCCTACGTCGAAATTCCGCCCCTGTCTGTACGGACGACCGTTCAAGGTAGTCAGCGATCACCACGCGCTGTGTTGGCTTGCAAACTTGAAGGACCCCTCTGGCCGCCTGGCACGATGAAGTCTGCGCCTCCAGGAGTTTAACGTCACAGTCGTTTAGAAGTCCGGACGCAAACTCTCTGACGCCGATGGCCTCTCTCGAGCGCCTGTAGATGAGCTGCCGCCGGACGACGTTGAGGACGCTCGTACCCCGACCTGAAACGCATAATCGAGTACTTGGAAGGCAAAGTTCCCCCCCCCCTCGCCTCATTCAAGCGAGGACTTTCTTAGTTCTGTGTACAGAAAGATAGCCTCATGAAGAAATCTTCGCAGCAAACAAAAGCGCCTACCTCCTTGTTGTACCGGCTTGTCTCCGCGAAGTAGTTCTACAGGTTGCACACGACGAGCCAACCGCTGGACATATCGGGTTTACTCGTACCCTCCGCCGCATTCAAGAGAAGTATTACTGGCCTCGATTGTCTGCCAATGTCTCATATTATATTGTCACGGGTGGTACAGCTCGGTTGGATACGTCAAGTAGGTGACTGCAGCGGACGTCAGTAGCAGTCCCAAAAGCGGAGCATTCGCAGCCAGACACTTCGGCTTCTTTTTCAAAGGCCAGCTCGCGCGCGCATTCCGCGCTCTCGTGGTTCTAGTAGAACGACGACAATGAATGGGCGGTGTCAAGGTCAGCTCTCAGCGCACCTGTAATATATCCCGTCCCTCACCTCATTCTGTTAGCAGCTTCACGTTTCCAGCGGTTCCAACATATTTCAGCCACTTTGAGTGATCCGTTGCTGAATACCGTGGACTTTCAACACCTAAAGTACCCATGGAATATCCGGTGGTGTAAGTCAAGGCTTTGTGAAGTGTCCATGACGCTCCTGCGATGTAGAATCCCTCACTTAAACTTGTACTTATGCAGGTGCGGGTTCGCTGCGACAAACCTTTGTGTATCATGTGGGCAAGTTGAATCAATCGATCATTTTCTCCTCTCTTGCCGGTGGTTCGCGGTTCAGAGAAAGCAATATCTGGAGGTTCCTCTTTCGAGACTAGGACTGCCTCTGTCTCTTACAGTTCTTCTATCGTTCGGTGCGAGTGCCAAGGGATTCCCGTTAAGCAGTGTATGCGGCTACCTTCACGATTACATAAGTGCAACTAATCGATTATCCTGTTAGCTATACACAAAATTCTTTCGCATGTCCAAAAAGGCTAGATTGATTCTATTCCGGATGACTCATACCTCTTGAATTCATTTTATTTTTCCCAATTTTTTTTTTATCTTGATTCAGTCTTCTGACGTTTCCTTCCCCGCGCAAATGCTTCATTGGCATTCTACCCTATACCTTGGCCAATCCCCCCACGTGGGTATGTGCCATATTACTTGAGGAGAAGAAGAAGAAGAAGAATTACTCCCCGGCAAAACGAAGCATCGTCCCGATGCTGGGAGTGAGTGGAGAGGTCGGAAGGACTGAACGGGTTTAGTGGGCGAGGCTACCGATCGTGATAAGGCTTCAGGCGGACCGCGTGAACCACTTCAGGGCACGGGGACCGTCGGGACTTCTGAAATCCATCGGGAATGACCTCGTAGTTGAGGTCGCCCAATGACCTGACCACGCGGTATGGTCCGAAGTAGCGATGGAGGAGTTTTTCGCTCAGTCCTCGTCGCCGAATGGGGAACCACACCCACACACGGTCGCCAGGCGCATAATGGACGTCGTGACGGCGCCGATTGTAGCGATCTGCATCTCGAAGTTGTTGGTCCTGAGTTCGAACTTTGGCCAGTTGGCGAGCAGCTTCGGCGCGTTCCAGGAACGCGTAGGTATCAGTGAGAAGGCTAGAGTCGTCCAGATGTGGTAACATTGCGTCGAGCATCGTCGTCACTGCACGGCCGTAGACGAGTTGGAATGGGGACATCTGCGTTGTTTCTTGCATGGCCGTATTATAGGCGAAGGTGACATAAGGAAGCACTTCGTCCAACGTTTTGTGTTCAATATCGATGTACATGGAAATCATGTCAGAAAGGGTTCGGTTCAGTCTTTCAGTCAACCCGTTCAGTCTTTCAGTCAACGCAGGGCCTCTGTCAGTGATCAGCACTTCAGGTGCCCCATGGCGGAGTACGATCTGATGCACGAAGAACTTAGCGACTTCTAAAGCGGTGCCGCTGGGTAGAGCTGACGTTTCTGCATAGCGGGTAAAGTAGTCCGTAGCGACAATTATCCATTTGTTGCCAGAGTTCGAACGTGGGAACGGACCAAGCATGTCCATTCCTATTAGTTGGAAGGGCCTTGTGGGTGGTCTAATGGGCATCAAGAACCCAGCTTGTTTGGTTGACGGTACTTTGCGACGCTGACAGGCTCGGCACGTTCTGACGTAGTGAGTGACATCAGCACGGAGACGAGGCCAATAGTAATTCTCTTGGATTCGGGCTAGCGTACGGGCTATGCCCAAATGTCCAGAAGTGGGTTCGTCATGGGAGGCTTCGAGGATTTCATTGCGCAGGCTAGGCGGTACGACGATTAGGTATTGCGAATTGTTTGGAGCGAAATTTTTCTTGACCAGAAGACCATTGCGGATGCATAAAGATGGCAACACGCGCCTGAAAGCGCGTGGGGCGGTCGTGTTGCTGCCGTTGAGAAATTCCATTACGTCTCGAAGTTCGAGGTCGGCGCATTGTTGGTCAGCGAGGCAGGAGGCGCTGAGAGCAGTCAGTAAGATGTCGTCATCATTACAGGCGTCGGTAGAAGGATCTACTGGGGCGCGGGACAGACAATCGGCGTCAGAGTGCTTGCGCCCGGATTTGTACACGACAGTCATGTCGTATTCCTGGAGCCGCAGACTCCATCGGACGAGGCGAGCGGACGGGTCTTTAAGGCTTGCGAGCCAGCATAAGGCATGATGATCGGTCACCACCTTAAAATTTTTGCCGTAAATGTACGGTCGGAATTTCGAAGTGGCCCATACAATGGCAAGGCATTCTTTCTCGGTAGCGGAATAGATTGATTCGGCTGGTGACAAACATCGACTTGCGTAAGCGATGACCCGTTCTTGACCTGCTTGGATTTGGACCAGGACAGCACCTAAGCCGATGTTGCTGGCAACAGTATGGAGCTCCGTGTCGGCGTTTACGTCGAAGTGAGCCAGAACGGGAGGCGCCTGCAGGAGGCTTTGAAGGCTGCCTATGCATTTTCTTGCGCTGCTTCCCATGTGAAAGGTGTGTCCGACCTTGTTAGGCGCGTCAGCGGCTCGGCAATGCGAGCAAAATCTTTCACGAAGCGACGGTAATACGCGCACAATCCAAGAAAACGGCGGACAGCTTTCAGGTCTTGCGGCGGCGGAAAATGGGCAATAGCTGTTGTTTTTTCAGGATCAGGCTGAACACCGGCTTGATTCACAACGTGCCCTAAGAACTTCAGCTCTGTATAGGCAAAGTGGCATTTCTCATTTTTGAGCGTGAGTCCAGAAGACCTTATTGCTTGTAGGACCAATTCGATGCGGCGAAGATGCTCCTGGAAAGTCGGGGCGAAGACGAAAACATCGTCAAGATAGACGTGACACGTCTGCCATTTTAAATCGGCAAGGACGGTATCCATGAGGCGTTGGAAAGTTGCCGGTGCAGAGCACAGTCCAAAGGGCATGGCCGTAAATTCATACAGGTCATCTGGAGTAATAAAAGCTGTTTTTTCACGGTCCCGCTCATCGACCTCAATTTGCCAATAACCTGACTTGAGGTCCATCGAAGAAAAGTATTTAGCTCTACAAAGGCGATCCAGAGCGTCGTCGATCCGGGGGAGAGGATATACATCCTTTTTTGTGATTTTGTTTAAGCGACGGTAGTCTACACAGAACCGCAATGTTCCGTCTTTCTTCTTCACAAGGACGACTGGCGCTGCCCAGGGACTCCGGGAAGGACGAATTACGTCGTCGCGGAGCATTTCCTTGACTTGGCGGCCAATAGCGTCGCGTTCAGCGGGAGACACTCGGTAGGGGGACTGTCGGGGAGGGTGCACGTTATCGTCCGTAATATTGCGATGCTTCGCTATGTGATGGCCCCCCATAATGCGCAGGTCCGCACGGGACGGAGAGGCACAGAGACACCGTATGGCTCAGTTTAAACAAACAGATATATTCAATAATTACACATGAATAAGATTATACATCAGAGGCTGGGGCGTCCGAGCTTACGTGCCGACGACTTCATGCGGACGATGGAGGGGCACCGGAGTTGATCTCGAACGGTTGCTGGGAGAAGCTGCACGCCGTCGGGCTTCGGCGCTGAAGACCCCCTTGGCGAACGATGTCGTCCTGAGCGTACTTCTTCCGTACTGCTTGTCGATTTTTATATCCTCTTATCCCCACACTCCCTAGGGTGAGGACGCCCACGCCAGAAGGGGGGGGGGCGCTAGGGCTTTCCCTTGGGCGCACAAACACACCGCTGCACTTATTGTCTCGCCCCCTCACGTGTTGAGTCCGAGGGAAAGAAGATTGTCTTCGAGGTAGCGCATAGCGTCGGCTGTGGTAAGGCGCGCTCTGGCCCGCTGTCGGTTCCCGCGGGTCACCGGCCTCCGTTCTCCATCAAATGACACTCGCCCCTCGAGGCCGGAACGCGAGGTCACTAAAAGGCCGGGAAAGTGGTCCCTTGTCCTGGGATGTGCTCGGGAGGGTTGATTGATGATGCCCACCGTCTTGCCACGGGGCCAGGCCCGCCGAAACGAGGCCGCCCTGGAACGGCTACGGCAATTGGGAAGGATAAAGCCCGTTTCCCCGCGGCGGCGGCGGCGTTCGACTCGTGCCGAGACTATGGAAAGGGGGTCCGGTTGGGCTTAAACCCCTTCGTTCTGGTCGTCACTCTCAACGAGTGTGGCTCGGTAATTGATGATGCCGCTGTCATCTGGGTCGTCTCCGTGCGGTCCACGGCGGCAGGCCCAAAAGCAATCTCACTCAAGTTGCTTGCAGCCATATACAGTAGAAACATGAAAGGGGGTCCGGTTGTGCTTTCGCCGCCACTGGGGGCTCCGTCTACGCCGCGCCGTCGAACGGGGACCCTCGTAGCACACACAAGGAACGTCACACTCGCTCACCCTACAGAAGAATGTTCTCCGAACATTTGAGTCCATGCAGCTCCCCTTGTCTTTCTGAATCGCCTCGCACAGTGCGTCCGACAAAACACTTTTCGCTGCACTCAACACCACTGCACAACACCATATGCCTCCGCTGTCATAACTGGCGTCTCCAGGGGCAGCACTGATCTTCTTTTACAGATAAACATGAAACTCAGCACCCAAGCCTCTCCTTTCTAGTCAAAACTGGACGAAATAAATTTACCACAGTTACAAAGGATCTCCCACTTCTAGCACGATCACGGCACAAAAATATAGATAACGAAAGGAAGTAGGGCAGGTTCTGCATGCGCTCCGCATGCTCTCCTGTGAAGGAGTTACTTAATGACAGAGTTTAACTACCAACTCCGATAACTTAACACATAAGCACATAGCAATGTTATGAGCTGCGGCATTATACAATTCTAACCAGTTCACAACTCCGCTCTGTTTACGCCATTAGTCCGACTTAGCTTTCCGATTTCGCAGCGGATATCGGCCTTCATGAGTCATACTAAGTAAGTCTGTGACCCTTTGTCTGCTTTGGGACTCGCGAGGGCTCGTGGCAGGAGCCTCTCCTGGCGTTATCTGCGCGGCAACCTCGCGCGCTTCTTCTAGCAATGCATGAAGTAAATCCGGTGGCATTCCGGCCGTCACCTCTGGCGCCTGCCGAACAAATGCAGGAGAGGGCGTTTCTTGCGAACTATCTGCGCGCTCCGCTTCACTTCTGTCCCCATAAAAATCCGCGCTTTCCCATTCCTCATTTCGTGAATACTGAACCGGTGCCGACTTGAGGCGATTTGTGTGTATCCTTATCAAGCGCCGGTTCACGTCTCGGACTCTGAAGTTTACCGGAGAAAGCTTCTCGACAACCTCGCACGGTCCTCTCCACTTCGTCTGGAACTTACGAGCTAGCCCAATCTGCCTTTGGCAGTTTTCAATGTACACGCTGTCCCCCACATCAAACGGCACGTCTCTAGCACTGCGATCGTGCACCTCCTTCCTGCGCTTCGCCGCTCTCTTTAAGGCCTCCTTTGCGATGTCCCTCGCCACTTGCAAGCGCGATTCTAGCTCAACTTTATAGTCGTCCAGTGAAGCGTATGGGACACGACGGGGGCCCTCTGGCACTTCACTAGGCTGGTCCGGGTCTCGGCCGTAGAGAAGAAAGAATGGCGATTCGCCCGTGCTCTCGTCTACTGCGGAATTGTAGGCAAACATTGCATACGGGAGCCACAAGTCCCAGTCCCGCTGGTCGCGCGAAACAAAATGCGACAGGAACCCGGCCACGGTTTGGTTCAGTCGCTCCACCGCGCCGTTGCAAGCCGGATGGTACGGTGTTGTATGCTTCTTAGCGATCTTAAGCAGCTCGCAAACTCTCCTCATTAGCTGCGACACGAAGTTCGTTCCCCGATCTGTCAAGAGTTGCCTCGGGGGTCCATGTCGGAGCACGATCTGTTCGACAAATGGTCTTGCAACCGTGTCTGCCTTCTGATCTGGGAGTGCTACCGCTTCCGCGTATTTTGAAAGGTGACCGACAAATACTAAAATGTACTTGTTTCTGGAAGTGGTCGTGGGCAATGGGCCCATTATGTCCATACCTGTCCGCTCGAAGGGAGCCGAAACCTCAGGGAACGGCTGAATTGGAGCTGGTCTTCGTCCTATGGGTGTTTTTCTTTCGAGACAGGAATGACACTTCGCACAGTAGTCTCTAACATCCTGTCGCATGCCACTCCAAAAGTACAAACGCTCCACACGCCTGCGTGTCTTCGCTACGCCAAAATGACCGGCGCATGGCGCATCGTGAAACGCGCGAAGAACCCTTTCTGTCCACGACCGAGGTATGACGACTCTCTCCCAAGCGGTTTTCTCTGGTCTCCCTTTCCTGGTTGGCCTCGTGCGCCGACACAGGGTGCCGTCTTTGCCAATGAAATAACCTAGCTGTTCGGGGTGAGACGGTGCGCCCTCTAAGCTTTCGATTATTCGCTTCAGGTCAGGATCTTTGCACTGATCTGTGCGTAATTCGGCGGGGTCGACTACGGGGACAAACTCATCTATAGCTGCCACGGCAGCTGTGCGGCTGAGTGCGTCAGCATTCAGATGTGTCTTTCCTGACTTGTGCTCAACTTCAAAGCAGTATTCCTGCAGGTGTAGATTCCATCTAGCGAGTCGCGAGCTAGGGTCCCTGACACTCATCACCGATTTCAGAGGATGGCAGTCTGTGACTAGCTTGAATTTGCGGCCGTAAAGGTAGCATCTGAAGTGCTTTACTGCCCAGACAACGGCGAGGCACTCCCTTTCCGTAGCTCCGTACTTTTGCTCTGTGGGGCTCAGCTGTCGGCTAGCAAAAGCAACGGGATGTTCCTTGCCCTCGATAACCTGAGATAGCACGGCACCAACTGCGAGCTTTGACGCATCTGTGGCCATAACGAAGGGCAAATTAAAATCCGGGTGGCGCAACAGCGGTGCACTCATTAGCTTCCCTTTCAGGGCCTCAAAAGCATCCTCCGCGTTTTCGTCCCAGCGAAAGGCGATATTTTTGGCTGTTAAGGCGGTGAGCGGCTTAGCGAGCTTGGCGAACTCCTCTATGTGCCTTCGGTAGTAACCGATCAGGCCGAGAAACTGCCGAACCTGGCGGACGCTAGTCGGGGATGGAAAATCCGAGGCACACCTTAGTTTCTCAGGGTCCGGTCGCACGCCGTCAGCTGCAACAATGTGCCCGAGGTATTTCAGCTCGTTTTTGAGGAATTGGCACTTAGAGGGCTTCAGCTTGAGACCCGCTCCTCTTAGTCGCACCAAATCCTGCTCAATATCGCGCAAATGGTTCTCAAAACTGTCATTGTATATGATTATGTCATTCATATACACGGAGCACAGCCGCCCCAGAAGACCTGCCAGGATAACATCAGCGGCTCTCTGCCAGACAGCAGGGCTGTTGGCCAGACCCATCGGCATTCTTTTCCATTCATAGTGCCCTGAGGGCGTGTTGAATGCCGTTTTCTCGGCATCTGCCGGATCCATTGCTATCTGCCAGAATCCCGCCGCCATGTCCACTACCGTGAAGTACCTGGCAGAGCCCAGCTGAGAAAGCTTCTCCTGTATATTGGGGATGGGGTATGGATCGATGCGAGTTACGGCATTTAGTTTGCGGTAGTCCACTACCAATCGATACGAGCCATCTGGCTTTTCCACAAATAGTGCTGGTGCTCCCTAGGGTGACTTTGAGTGTTCGACAATGCCGCGATCAATCAGGTCCTGCACCTGCCGCTCCATCTCAGTAAGGATCCTGTACGCACGCTGGTAAACGGGCGATGAAGTGCCGGTTTCTATCCTGTGCTTTATAACGCCACAGCAGCCCAAACCCTGGTTGGACGCGGCGAATACCTCCGAGTAGTCGTTCAGCAAACCAGCCAGAGCCTCCCTCACCCTAGATTTTACGTGAAAAAGATAGAACGACACCTTTGGAGCAGCCGAAGGACTAGCATGCTCTACAGTTGCGAGTACCGTTTCGGTAGGCTCACGTTTCTCTATCGCAGAGGTGAAGAAAGCCAATGTTTTGTTCTTGGGAAGGCTCAGTGGCTGCTGGCTACAGTTAACCACCCGTAGGGGCACTCTGTGGGCGTCATTAACTGTCACGAGGCACGCGGCTGCATTCAGGCCATTGCTGAGAGAGTCGACCGGCTCAAGCACTCCCACGGCGCCGCTCTCTACATCTGAAGGCACAAACGCGTACAAAATGTGCTCCGACCAAGGAAGGACGACCGCCTCATCGACCAGCCTGACGGCAACCCGCGAATATACCTTCTCCAATGATCCCACTGTTTGACGGGTGTCAATATCGGTAATGCGAATCTCAGCCTCTCTCCTGTTCAAAAACGGAACTTTTGAGCCGCCCGCATTAACCTCTTCCTCAGAGAATGAGACTACTACCTTCCCTTTTCTCAAAAAATCCTGCCCTAATATACCTGACACTCCGTTTGGCAGAGACACCATGTCCGGGCATACGTAGCAGGGGTGCTCCAATGCAATTCCGCCGAGAGAGTTGTCGAACAATCGGAAGTGCACAAGTTCGAACGTTCTATCGATATTTTGTGTCGGGGGCACCCAACTTGATGTTATGAGACATGAATTTTTTTTTGTTGTATATTGCATTGTATTCCCTCCCTGTAACGACCCTCAAGCGAGGGTCAACAGTATCAATAAAATAAAATAAATAACCGGTAGAGTCCACTTATGCCAAGAGGATCCCCCGTTATGCCTACAAATTTGGTTGCCATACCACCAGACGCTTCCAACACCTCGCGGTCCCCCTTCCTTCGAAGCGTGTTAAAACTGCTCTCCTTAAGCAATGTCACCTTTGACCCCGTATCTATCAACAATTCCATGCAACAACCATTTAACTTGCAACGCACAACAGGACATGCCTCGTCGGCCACACAAACTACCACCACCTCATCATCCACTGCTCCCTCCCCACGCTCCTCAGGCTGGGGAGGACTACAGTTTTTTGTCTCGGTATCTGGAGCCCCGTGTAGGCTTGCTTAGGGCGTGTCTCGCCTGCTTCTCTTTGTGGCTCCCCACGGCGCACGTTTTGGCAGAGCCTGGCGATGTGTCCGCGACCCTGGCAAGCGAAGCATACGATTTCTTCAAAATCTCGCATACCGCGCCTGTAGCTTTGTGGCGGTCTCCGGTTTCCCGCGAATGGGCGCTGTTGAGCGCGCGCTTCAACCTGGCGTTCCACCTGCTGAGATAGCAGCTGTTCTAAGCGATCTAACCACTCTGTCAAGAGAGCAACCTCAGGGTTGAGCACCGCTCTCTCTATGACGCGTACTCTCGCTGCGGCTGTCGTTAACGCCTCATTTCGTTCCTCATCCAATGCGGCCGCCACGGCTTGGTCGAAATTGCTCGGCTTGCGCGAGAGCACGAACCGGCGCACGGGGTCTTGCATACCAGCCACGAACAAAGCAGTCATTTCCACTTTAAGTAGATCCTCCGCGTATTTCTTCCTTAGCTGGTCCCCTTCCTCCTCCCTGCTTAATGTATCGCGTGCTGGGCGCTGAAGCCGCGACGCAAACGTTCGCACGTCCTCCCCTACCATCTGTCCGGCGTCACGGAACCTCTGTACCCGCACGTGACGTGGTTCAGTGTCGAAATGCTCGAACGCGAGCTTCTTAAATTCCGCAAATGATTTTGTGGATTTTACCTTTTCGTCTCGCCATGCAAAATCATGAGCAGCTCCTGCCATCTTACACCTCGCCATTCCCAGCATTTGAGCATCGGACCATCCCCCCATTTTCCCAATCTCTTCTAGCATGGAAAAGAAATCGCAGATTGGAACCCCTGTCTTATCTCCCGTAAACGTCGGAATGACGCTTCCTAATGCCAACATGCTTGCTCCGAGCGACGGCTGTGGAGTGGGAGCGCCCTCAGATACAGACATTTTTTTTTTCGCTCAAGCCCTCCGGTGCCTCAAGCCTCTCAAATGGGGGTAAAAGTCCCACAATCAGTCCCATGGTTCCCTTTTGATTACAATTTTGAAGTCATGAATGTCGCAGCATTCAGAGGACATTTGCTTTTGAGACCCCACTTCTGACACCAGTGTGATGACCCCCCATAATGCGCAGGTCCACACGGGACGGAGAGGCGCAGAGACACCGTATGGCTCAGTTTAAACAAACAGATATATTCAATAATTACACATGATTAAGATTATACATCAGAGGCTGGGGCGTCCGAGCTTACGTGCCGACGACTTCATGGGGACGATAGAGGGGCACCGGAGTTGATCTCGAACGATTGCTGGCAGAAGCTGCACGCCGTCGGGCTTCGGCGCTGAAGACCCCCTTGGCGAACGATGTCGTCCTGAGCGTACTTCTTCCGTACTGCTTGTCGAGTTTTATATCCTCTTATCCCCACACTCCCTAGGGTGAGGACGCCCACGCCAGAAGGGGGGGGGGCTAGGGCTTTCCCTTGGGCGCACAAACACACCGCCGCACTTATGGTCTCGCCCCCCTCACGTGTTGAGTCCGAGGGAAAGAAGGTTGTCTTCGAGGTAGCGCATAGCGTCGGCTGTGGTAAGGCACGTTCTGGCCCGCTGTCGGTTCCCGCGGGTCACCGGCCTCCGTTCTCCATCAAATGACACTCGCCCCTCAAGGCCGGAACGCGAGGTCATTAAAAGGCCGGGAAAGTGGTCCCTTGTCCTGGGATGTGCTCGGGAGGGTTGATTGATAATGCCCACCGTCATGCCACGGGGCTAGGCCCGCCGAAACGAGGCCGCCCTGGAACGGCCACGGCAATTGGGGAGGATAAAGCCCGTTTCCCCGCGGCGGCGGCGTTCGACTCGTGCCGACACTATGGAAAGGGGGTCCGGTTGGGCTTAAACCCCTTCGTTCTGGTCGTCACTCTCAACGAGTATGGCTCGGTAATTGATGATGCCGCTGTGATCTGGGTCGTCTCCGTGCGGTCCACGGCGGCAGGCCCAAAAGCAATCTCACTCAAGTTGCTTGCAGCCATATACAGTAGAAACATGAAAGGGGGTCCGGTTGTGCTTTCGCCGCCACTGGGGGCTCCGTCTACGCCGCGCCGTCGAACGGGGACCCTCGTAGCACACACAAGGAACGTCACAGCTAGGTGAGTTCGTCCAACACGCGATGATACCGAGAAGATGTCGCCGTAGCGCAGAAGAAGACCTTTTACTTGTTGTTGCTGCATCGGGGAGAGTGCTGGATTGACGTCGAACGTGAAACCAGTGACTGGGCTCTGCTCTTGCGACAACGACATTGTGGAAATACTGGGTGTGCTGCTGACATGGGCGATGGCATCAACGTGAGCCACAACGGTTCCCACGTTCAGATGTTGGTGTGCACCACCGAAATTGGTTATCAGCTCTTCTGTTTCTCCGTCGACGAGATTAACGACTCCTCTGGCGACAGCAAGGCTCCTGGCAAAAAGCAAGATCTGGTTGCCTTCCGCGACGCCTTCGAAATTCCGCACAGTCTTGGCGCCGACAGAAACCATAATACTCGAACGAGGTGGGATGGTGACGTGGCTATCCAGGATGCAAAGTGCGGTCGGATGGTCTGGATCTCTGTGTATTGCGTTCTCTGTGGAGAAACACACGGCCTTTGACTGGAGGGCGATGACTGCTCCATTCTCGGTCAAGAATTCCATCCCGAGAATGACGTCACGTGAACAATGTTCGAGTATAACGAATGTTGCCAGGTAGGTTGCGCCTTGAACTGCTACTCTTGATGTGCAAGTCCCGGTCGGTGTAACTAAGTGACCCCGGCTGTACGAATCTGTGGGCCCATCCACGGAGTGGTGACCTTTTTCAGAGTGGCGGCGAAATTTCCACTGAGGATAGAGTAATCCGCCCCTGTGTCGACGAGTGCAGTGACGTCTGTTCCGTCGAGGGAAATGCTCAGGTTTGCTGTCGTAGACGGCGTGTGAGCGGTACGGCGCGGTGTTCGGTCACGGCTGCGGTGCGGCGCGGGTTCATTTCGATACGTCAGGTGGCATTCCCGTCGAGTCGGCGTTTCGCGGTGTTGGACGGCATTCGGTTGTGGCATCGGGTGGCCACCTAGTTGCGGCGTAGGAGGGTCTGTTACATTTCGTCGGTGAGCAACCTCCCCCTCAAAGGTTGCTGCTTTTAGTTTTCCTGGCGGGGGCTTGGCGACCTTCCCCGAGGAAAGTCACCGTAAGACCGACGACGTGGGGATGGCGACCTGCGGGTCCCACCGGCAGATTCGGCCAGATAATCGTTGATTTCTCTGGGTCGCTGCCCAGGCTGCGGACGTGGTGCATCTGCAGGGAACCCCGGCAGGCCCATCTGACGATACCTGTAGTTGCGGTACAGGTGGCCCGGCTCACCGCAGCGACAGCAGAGAGGACGGTAGTTGGGAGTGCGCCAGATGTCACTTTTACGGGGATACGATGGAGCAGGACGAGCAGGTGGTGGCGGCCGAAAAGAGGCCGGGGTTTCCTGAAGACGAGTCGGCGGCGGTTGTGCGCGACGAGCAACAGCGGCGTATGTCATTTGCGGTGGGGCTGTGGACGGCTGAAAGGGAGCTGGTGTTGTAAGCGCCTGTTGCACCTCTTCCCGAATAACCTCGGATAGAGCAGTAACCGGGAACAGCTTCTGGAGCTCCTCGCGAACGATAGCTCGTACGGTTTCGTGAAGCATGTGGGTGTTACTGATGTCCGTGGTTGCCGCAGTCATGGCCAAAGGTTGACGCTCGTATTGCCGCAACCGCATATCGAGTGTCTTTTCCATGGTGGTTGCCTCCGACAGAAACTCTGCGACCGTGGTCGGTGGATTGCGAACCAGTCCGGCAAAGATTTGCTCCTTGACACCTCGCATAAGGTACCGCAGTTTCTTCTGCTCTGTCATGTTCGGGTCAGCTCGACGAAATAACTTTGCCATCTCTTCGAAGTATACCAGTATGCTTTCATTTGGTAGCTGGGTCGGGACTGAAGGAGCAGATCGGCCCGTTCTCTTCGAATCACCGTGGTGAAATCCTTCAGGAACTGGTCTTTAAATACGTTCCACGTCGTTATGGACGACTCTCGGTTCTCGAACCACGTACGAGCTGCGCCCTCCAGCGAAAAGAACACGTGTTGAAGCTTGGAGTCTTCTGCCCATCTGTTGTACCGGGCCACGCGTTCAAATTTCTCCAGCCAGTCTTCCAGGTCTTCGCCTGGAGAACCTTGGAAGATCGGTGGCTCCCGAGGCTGCTGCAGCACAACAGAAGGTGAACTAATCGTCGTCTGCATGCCTATTTCGGGCTGGACGGTCGTCGACGATGGCGCTGAACGAACCGCTTGGGTTGAGCGAGACTCCAGAAGCCCAAACTCGGGTTGAAGGCCTTGGAGCCGGCGGCTGCCGTGGAGTACAGGCGTCAATTCGATGGCAGATGACCCTCGAGGACTTGAATCCCTGCTTGCTGGGGGAGTCCGAGGCATGGAATGCGTTACCCAGCACCTCCACCAGATGTCACGGGTGGTACAGCTCGGTTGGATACGTCAAAGTAGGTGACTGCAGCGGACGTCAGTAGCAGTCCCAAAAGCGGAGCATTCGCAGCCAGACACTTCGGCTTCTTTTTCTAAGGCCAGCTCGCGCGCGCATTCCGCGCTCTCGTGGTTCTAGTAGAACGACGACGATGAATGGGCGGTGTCAATATGAAAACCTGCCGAGGATGTCAGCGACAAAAGACCCCTCCCACCCTACCAGCAGGATTTGTGAACCCCATTGAAAACCCTTCAAGGCCCTTTCAGCAGGTCGGCATGGACTTGATTCGTCCTTTCCGAAAGTAAATGTCTGCAAATAAGTGGATCATCATCGACGTCGATGCCAACCTTCAAAGCGCAGAAGCAGCTCGAGGGCTTGCCAGATTTCGGATCAAAGATCAGCACCGGCCCGCCGCCAGACGCTACAAGCTACGAAGACGCAACGCGGAATACAAGCCAGGAGACCAAGTCTGGGTTTGGATGCCCATTCGCCGCCGTGGATTGAGTGAAAAGCTTTTGCGCCGCTATTTCTGCCCGTACAAGGTTTTTCGTCGGCTAAGTGAACTGGATTATGAAGTCATCTCTGACGCAATGACTGTGTCCCAGCGACGCCGCGTACGACCAGAAGTTGTCCATGTCGCCCGTCTGAAACCCTATTATGTGCGCTAAATAACGCTGCATTTCCACACTCTATTT
Source organism: Amblyomma americanum (assembly GCA_030143305.2). NCBI lineage: Eukaryota > Metazoa > Arthropoda > Arachnida > Ixodida > Ixodidae > Amblyomma > Amblyomma americanum. Next base: position 165,955 of record JARKHS020020429.1, read on the forward strand.
TCGCAAGATGCATTTTTTTGTTGATAGTCGCAAGATGCATTTTATTTGTTGATACTCGTATTATTTTTTAATGCGTTGGGTAGGTGCTTCTTTGAGAGGGGAGTAATGCCGCGAATATTTGCAGTGTTTGTTCATTCTTCAAATCGACCGCCGCACCACTTTATCGCTTTGTTTGGGAAGCGAGGCGCGATTAGATTTATCTCGATTGATCGCATTCAGGCGGAGCTGATTCTACGTTTTTCCGGAATATTGTAGTAACTTTTCACACTTTATATCGGAAGTTTTATATTTTATAGGAAAACTGCGCGACAACTATAAAATTCGGCACATTTAGCGTCCTAAATAAATAATATCGAAAGTTCGCAATCAGCTTTATATTGAGCATGGTGGACAGCGGCGGGTATTCTATTCTACGACCGCCGTGCACGCTTGTCGCTTCGCCGCCGCCGAGTGATTCAGTCCATTGTGGGCGCAAGTAAGCCCCAATAAAGAGTCTTCTTTTAAAAACCTTTTGTTCGTCTTCATCGCTCCTTCGATTGCCGTCACCACTACGTGCCGTCACCACTCCGTCAACCGCAAGATGCGCGCAGAGCAAGGGCTTTCACAGTGGACCCAGCTTCCTGGCTAAACATGCTCTACTTACACATTCTGTCTCAGGCTGTGCAAGACCATTACCTCATTGTCAAAAGTCAAAGGTCAACTAAAGGTCGAACATTAACTAAATGTCGTCAGTAAAGGTGAGGGATCAAGGGTTCGACACCATAACTGTACCACATATGGTCATACACGGCTAAACTGGTTGGGCTGCATATCGCTGAAGGTAACTCTAGCCTACGCGACGACTGCTTTACCTAGCATAGTGAAGCCTTTCACTTAAAAAACAATAGCAAAGTGGCTACGTATCTCACAATGGCCACAGAGAAGGTGCCAGGAATGAGTAATTGTAGTGTGTAAGAAAACATTGAAAAGGCCTGCCTCTTTCTTAAGGAGGGCTAAATCTCTGATGTATTCATTTCATCTTTGATACATTAAGTGCACAGCCTTTGTGCAGCAAAGGGCAGTTTTTTCTTTCGCTTCTATAAATATGACACCGCCATCGCCACGATGAAATCTATGGCATCCTTCTCAAGAGCTCCGTGCCATAGCTACTGAGCCGCCGTGGCGGTTGCGCCCCACGCATATATTATTCATCCCGCGGTTTACGAACCTCTTAGGAATTTGTTCTTTACCCTTTCCTTATTTTCAACTAATAAACTTTAAACGCACAACGAGATTCAAAAGCCGGGATACCCAGTTTAAGTTAACTCGACAAGGTGATCACAGTGATCATTGTGGTGCAATCAGGGAAGTCCCAATAAATGTTCAGCATTTAGCACTCCGCTGAGCATAAAAAAGATAGTCCGTAATTTTTAAAACAAATAATTCTCACTAATTGTTAAGTGATGAGTTAAGATCAAATTATCTTCCAGAAACCATAAAAACACATAGTGTGATCATGAAAGGGGAATATACTGCCATCGAAATCAGGAATTTCGTACCATGGTGGGTAAAGCAAATTATTGATAATGTAGCGAACCATGACGGCTGCGCCTGATGCCGCCTAGGCAGATCACTGAGGAAGCGCCGATGAAAGACGGAAGAAAAAGAAGCGCCGCCGCACTGCACGAGATCGCTTCGATTGGACTTGCCGTCTCTTTATTATTATTCTTAAAATTTTAAAATCAAAACACTCATCCCTTTTCTGCTCATGACGAAAATTTCACCGGTGTTATGCTCCCACGTGCTTTTCCTTTTTGTTAACTGCGTTCAGGTGAATAGCCACCCGATTCTTGGCCGATCCCCCAGTGTGGGTATGTGCCATCATTTGATAGGCTAACAACAACGACAACTTGCCGTCTTCTGCGCTGCTCGCCGTTCTGCTCGCCATTTTGTGTCGCCCACCAAGATCTCCATCCCCTGTTTTGTTTGTGCACAAACCCCCTCTTCACTTCGTGGAGGTGCTGATTTGTTGACGTCCTGGAGCTTGTAGCCGTACGCTCCCGATCACCACCATGCCTGAAGATTATGGCACTAGTCCTGCCGCACTGCCGCCGACTGTCGTCTACGCTGGAGCTTTGCGCCAGCGAAATTCTGCTGTATTCATCGGCACCACAGACCATCACGTCGAGAACTGGTTAGCTTCATAAGAGTGGGTCAGTACCCATAACAAATGGGACGTTGCTGTAAAACTCAAAAACTCCATCTTCTATCTCACGGTCGTTTCAAATCTCTGGTTCCGCAACCACGATGCTCACACCACATCGTGGTCCGCCTTCAAGCGGAGTTTTGCCGAAGTCTTCGGCCGGCCTGCGGTGCGCAAGCTGCTCGCTGAGCAACGCCTGCGTGCTCGGGCGCAGCTGCCTGGTGAGAATTTCACCAGTTATATTGAGCATGTGGTGGGCCTGTGCAAGCATATGGACGCTTCGATGCCCGAGCGCGCCAAGATCGGCCACGTCCTGAAGCGCATTGAAGACAATGCCTTCCCAGATGATTCTGGTTAAAAATCCAACAACTGTCCTCGACGTCATTGCCCAATGCCAAAGCTACGGCAAACTACGCTAACGCCGTCTTCTCACTGGCTCTCCACTCTCGCACCCGGAGCCTCTGGCGGCTTTGAAGTCAGGCTCCCACCAGTCGCCACTGCTGCCCCAGATCAAGCAGTTTGTTTGTAAAGAAATGGGCGTCAGCTCTCGCTCGTCCACCCGAGTCCTGACGGTCCCTCTCCTCTTAGGCCTGCGCTACAGCGCGTCATCCGAGAACAAGTCGCCGAACCTCTTTATGCCATACCTCATGTTCCTTCCGTCCCTCCTTTGGCTTGCGCCGGTGCCGTGGCACTTTACAGACAATCCACTCCTGTGGTGGCGCCCTTGACCTACGCTGCCGCGGCTGCGCGGCCTCGGCATGTGGCGTTTCCACCCAGCCAACCAGGCGGCGTCCGTCACTAGTTCCACCAACGACTCAACTTCATCCTCCCTTTTCGCAACATTACAACCCTTGGCGCACACCCGAGAATCGTCCTCCATGATTTTCGTGTGGTTTCCCCGGACATGTGGCCCGCCATTGTTGTCGCCCCATGGTCGCTCCTCCAGCGGTTGCGCCTTCTGCCAGCTCACTTTAACTGCTTCCTTCAGCCCCACCCTCCGGATGCCTACGGCACCGGCCAGCGCCCGTGTACGACCCGTCGATCCCCGTCCCCCTGTCGCCGTTCAGTGTCATCTATGCGCCGCCACCCTACATCCGCCGACGAGGGAAACTGAGTTCCGCAGTTCCAGACGCAGGAACTGCGTTCTCTTCGAACAGCTCAATGCCTCATCTTACCCCCACGAACATTCTAGTGGTTTCTGTCGAGGTCTGTCTGTGTATGCGCTCGTCGACACGGGTGCTGCTGTGTCAGTGATTCATGAGAGACTGTGCCGTCGCTTACGTAAAGAGTGGCGACGTCATTTTCTGGTTTGTCGCTTCGCACTGCTACTTGTGAGAGGATCGCACCGTTGGCCGTCATGGTTCGCCAGAATAATAATAAGAAAGTGAATTTCTTTAGCTATAATAAATAGAAAAACTAAGAGAAAAGAAAGAGGACCATATCAGTTAGAGAACATGTGCACCGTGGCGAACAGGAAATGCCAAAGTATAAAACACTTTTTACAGCCCTTTTAAGTTGGAAATCTCGACAGCACACTGCCTTGAAACTGGCCTGGCGCTTATTCCACTTGGCCGCCGGGGTGGCTGAGTGGTTATGTGCTCGGCTGCTGGCCCGAAAGACGCTGGTTCGGTCCCGGCCACGGCGGTCAAATTTCGATGGAGGCAAAATTCTAGAGGTCCATGTGCTGTGCGATGTCAGTGCACGTTAAAGAACCTCATGTGGCCGAAATTTCCGGAGCCATTCACTACGGCGTCTCTAATAGCCTGATTCGCTTTGGGACGTTAAACCCGCCTAAACCATAAACCTTATTTCACTTATCATAGCACGGTCACACGTTCTCAAATTAAAAAACAATAAATTTTATACGTTTCAAAAGTTTCGCCGAACCCACCTGTCGAATGCACACGTGGCCTACTCTGTTGCTGTTTCATTTGTTCTAAATTTTTACCTGCTATTTCATCGCTGCATTATGCCAGGGGAGACGGCTAAAGCAATTGAGGACTTGCGACGGCAGATGAGGGCTGAGCCCAGGGCAATCAAAGATAGCTTGCAAGGAGTAAAGACACTGAAAGATGACTTCGAGAACCTAAAGACACTAAAACGTGACATTCAGAATCTGCTTAAAGAAAATAAAGATGTGAAAGTTGATATTTCGCGACTCTCCCACCGCATTGAGGAGCTGGAGCAAGAACAGAGGGGGAATAGCCTCTAAATCAAAGGAATGCCAATTGATGGCGAGCCAGTGACCTGTATAAAAATATTGGCGCGCTGGTCGAAGAATAAATTACAGATGCCGACATTGATGCGTGCCAGAGAGTGCCGACTTCAAGACAGTATGAGACAAATATCAACGTTCGTTTGGTCTAAAGAACAAAGCGCAAAGCTGTCCTTCAGAAGGCGAGGAAAATCAAGGTTAACACTACAAAATTGGGTTTTGAAGAATCGGATCCAGACTTCTTGAGTCAGCATCTTACCCGTCATGGTAAGCAGCTTCTCGGTGCGGTGACAAAGAAAAAGCGTGAAGTAGGCTGGAAAGTTGTATGTACAAACGGTGGCAAAATCTTTGCTAGGAAGGACGAGCAGTCTGGAAATTTGCAGATAAACGCTACGACTGATCTGGAAAAAACTGTCTCGCGAAACTGAGTGAAAGTGATTAACCACATGCCAAAAATAGTAACAAGCTAGTTTATGACAGCTTTAAACTCTTCTCACTATCGTACCATAAACACCTCTAATTATTTGGCACAGACTACTCAAAACCAGTTGCGAGAGTTCCACTTCAACGTGCGCCGAATAACAAACAAGAGGATTTACGCGACTTTTCCAATTCAATGTCCGTTAAATTTGACTACATGTTATTCACGGTAACGTGGTTAAGATTGCACGAACGACCTCAATTCTTTAAAAAGTACGCTTGTCCTGGTGCTGTTAGGTCGTATGGAAGGAAGGAGGGGGGGCGGGGGGGGTAGCGTAGACGCGTACATCAAACGACCCACGTCACTTGAAGTTTTTCCTGATTTTCCTGTAGTTCACAATAGTGTTGAATGCCTTACCATACATGTAGAAATTAATATAGCAGCCGTTTTCTATAGGCCACCCGCAGACAACAAAAACAAATTTCTTTGAGTTCCTAGACGGTTTACTGCGTCACCTTACTTGTACTTGTCTATCTTTCGTGATCATGGGTGACGTCAACACAGACATGCTTTCGCATGATGCACCTTCAAGACAACTCACAGAATTAGTCATGTCTTGGGCATGCGTAAGCACGATCGTCGAAGCAACAAGGGTTACCCCCAATACTGCATCCTTGCTTGTAGCCGCCGCAGTGGCTGAGGGGTTATGGCGCTCGGCTGCTGGCCCAAAAGACGCGGGTTCGATCCCGGCCGCGGCGGTCGAATTTCGATGGAGGCGAAATTCTAGAGGCCCGTGTACTGTGCGATGTCAGTGCACATTAAAGAACACCAGGTGGTCGAAATTTCTGGAGCCTTTCACTACGGCGTCTCTCATAGCCTTCGTTGCTTCGGGACGTTAAGCCCCTATAAACCAAACCATATTTGCTTGATGCATGTATTGCGAACGTACACCCACCAAATTGTGCTGCCGGATTACTGACACCAGGAATTATTGATCACTTTCCAAATTTTTGTTTTATTGTTTACCTGCGTGGTAAACTTTTTTATGAACAAAAGATTATCCGCAGAATAAATATTCAGGCGTTGAAACTTTTTCGCGTTCTGGTTGCTACCGTTGACTGGGCATGCATATAAATGAAGACGACCCTAACAAGGCGTACAATATTTTTCTTAATAAACTGACCATATGCTACAATCAAGCGTTTTCAGTGGAACTGAGCAGGCCAAGGTGTATAGAAATACGGAAGCCTTGGCTTAACAACTCGTTATTAAAGAAAATAACAAAAAAGAACAGTTCGTTTCATACATTTTTAAAAACACGAGAAGCCGATGCTCTCAATACTTCAAATAGTATAGAAAGAAACTGAGTAGTGAAATTAAAATTTCTACGGTAGAATATTAAGAACAGGTTTTTGCCAAAATTGGAAAGGAGCCCAGGAAAATATGGACTGAAATAAAAAAAATCTAACTGGTAAGAAAGAACATTGTACCGTTCTTGAGATAATAACATCCACAGGCACACTAACCAGTCTTAAAGCAGACACTGCCCTCATCGTCTATATTCCCACGAGCGCAGTGTACGATCAAGGAAACAAATAAAACATGATTGATAACAGCGTTACGATAGTGAACTCCATAGTACTCACACCAGTGACTCCTTACGAAATCAACAAACTTATTAAATTGATTAGAAATGACGTTGCTTCTGGGTTTGATCAAATTAAAGCAATTCCAATTAAACATGTGTCTGAAATCTTATCCTCCATCATCGCAGATATAATAAATAAAGTGTTTGAGACTGGAATCTTTCTTGACTCGCCCAAGATAGCTCGCCTCTGTTGCATTCACAAGGGTGGTGCTGAAGGAGCGTAAGCAACTATAGGCCCATCTTGGTCCTGCCTGTTCTATTGAAAGTATTTGAAGGAGTCATAAGTATAAGAGTAGAAAAATTCTTCGCAAAATACGGTGTAATAAGTGATATGCAGTTTTCAATTCAAAAAGCCAAATCTGCCTGAGGACCTGCTTCTCAGTATCAAGCATGGTGTTATACATAAATTTGAGCACAGGTTTTACATGTTGGGAATGTTTGTCGATCTAAGGAAAGCTTTTGACAGCGCGTCACGATGTGCTACTAATTAAACTAAAAAGATTTGGTGTTCGCGGCGTCGTCCTTAAACTGACAGAAAGTTACTTAAGCAATAGGCTTCAATATCTAAGCGTCCACCAAGAAACGACTGCAAAAACAGTAATTATCAAGGTGTTCCTCAAGGTTCTATTCTCCGACCGTTATTATTCCTAGTCTACTTTTTCTAATTCCTTCTTTCCTCGTGCAGCCGCAGACTGGAACGGCCTTCCAAACAACGTTGCCATCATCACTTGCCCAAGTCGTTTTGCTCAAAATGTAAAAACTCTCCTGTTATTGTGAATCTGTGCTTGTAATTGCTGCCACCCCTTATGTAACACCCCTCTTTTGGGGCCTTTAAGGTAATAGAATAAAATGAAATGAAATATTTGAAGCATCCACAATTCTCTTAACATAATGATGTACGCAGATGACACGAATATTTTCTTCACTTCACGTTCCCTTGCGGAGCTTCAGGAGATTGTTAATAAATATATGGAGTCACTTTCCGACTGTTACATGCCAACAGGTTGCAGTTGAATACTACTAAAACCAAATATATAATATTCGTTCCAATTATTAAGGCAATGAACAATGATATTAAAATTCGGGGCAGTCAGTTAAAACAAGATGTGAAGGGAAAATTCCTGGGAGCATGGTTTCGAAAAAACATGTCTTGGAACACCCACGCTGACAACCTCAATTGCTCTGGATCTGGGTAGATCGCTCGGCTGCCTATATACAATAAGTTCACTTATACCCTTGTGGCTTAAGATTTCTCTTTACTATTCTCTCTTCTATTCCAGACTATCGTAGCGTATTTTGGTTACAACCTCTAATAAAAATTACCTGTGAATGCTAAAGTTACTGATGCGTGCACTATGGCTAATTGAAAGGTATGCAGGACACCCACAAGACTTATCAACAGGTTCACTGGTTGCAAAGAATTTTCTGCTAATAGCTGATGAAGTTTATTGTTTGAATTTATTGCAGTCTGTACAAAAACATAAACTTCACGTGAGTCGCAGTCCCTCTGAAAGACACTTGCTCGCCCTTCGCAGGCAAGAGCGGAGAAAGCCTCGAACACGAACGAATTAAGCCAGAGAGCATTTAAACTACAAAATTCCGGTGCATCTAAACAAACTGCACGATGATGTCCACGTAAACAAATCAATGAAGAAAAATACGATGAAAACACTGTTTTTCGAGAAAGAAATTCCTTACCAGTGCTTCTATCTTAAAGTCCTATATAGCGTCTGTAAAACTGTGCTTTTCTACTGTGCGTTTTGAATGACGCCTTTCTTTTTTTTCTCCTTTTATATGCACATATGTTCGCCACGATGACGGAGCTCTGCATCTGTGTTCAATCTGTGTTAATTTTCTTCCCTCTTCTTGTCACTTCTAGGTCACAACATCTGTTCTATATATTTGTGTATAGTGATATGTACTCTATCCTGCATGACATAAAACTGTGTAGAGTGAAACAAGAAATATGTGTGTGGTTTTTTTAAGTAATGCTGTCGAAACTGTATGCGGAGGGAGGGCCTCGTCAGGCTAGTAGCCTTTAGCTTTCACTTCGCTTTTTCCTTGTATTGGAAAGAAATCAATAAACCACCCCAACCACAATCACGATCACAAATATTATGCACGAAAGTATAACGCATCGCTATATTCGTTCATCCCACGGCATGCGGTCCAGAAGGAGTCAGTTCCATTACGAAACTCGACCCTCCTGTTCTTACACTTAGAGCCCAACTTCAGAACTTCACATGAGTATTTTTTGCTTGATTAGGCTTAGTTGTGTGCATGTTTCACATGCATGCAAATGGTATAACCACGTTGAAAATGACTCTGCAAATTGAATGCGCTTACTGTCAAACGGTTTCCACTACTGATATTAAAACAACTGGGACAGGGTTGCACCAATTACTTCTTAAAAAGGCTTCAGATGTGGCACGTATCCGTACTTCAGTACTTTGGACGTATGAGGCAATTTGTGTTAGTGTTTAAAACTCTTTAGAAAAGGTTAATGAGACAGTTTAGTGATGGTAAATACTCAAAAGCTAAATTAAACAAAATCATTTTTTCCTCCTCAAAATTGGTCTCGTACCGCTGCACGCACACGCTTGAAAAGCACACAGAACTTCAAGGAAGCCTACTAACAAGATATAAAAACACACAGAATGGTTTGTCTGATAGTTCAGAAGTATTCCGAAAACAAAAATATGATGCGCAGTGCATCGTTGTTTGCCTGCACTTGAAACAAGTGGGAGCACATGTGCCCGGCTGCTGCACAAAGGGTCGAAAAGGAGCAAAACGTACGGATCAGCATCTTCGAGAAACCTGTTTAGCTTTTCGTAGTACTCCATGGTGAATACCTTCACAGTGTCGTTTTGGGTTATCGAAATGTTAACTTTTGAGAACATTGTTTCCAACCCAGCAAGGAGTGGAACCTGAAAAAGAAAAATTGCGGGTTATGTTTAATACACCATTTTTATTGCTACATTGCTCTTCCCAGAACATCGAGAGATAATGTTGTCTGCGCGCTCACAGATGCCCTGCGGTATTAAAGTGGGCAGGGTGTAAGCTTACTCCTTCGATATAAACAATATGCTCAGGTCAATTGTGGGCTATGTTCGCTGGACCTCTGGTCGGAGTAAACCATCATAGACTAATGGTGTTCAGCAGCATTTCATGGAATGTACCCGGTACTCTACCAAATTATTCCTGCCTTGTAAAGTAGCAGTGCAAACATTTACTTTTATTTGAAAAAATATGTTGTTCTGCCATCCCCCCCCCCCCCCCCTCACATCTAAGTGGTTGGTTCTCGCGAATTGAATTTTATCGAACGTGAGCTACGTGGCCCAAGAAAAAAGTTGCAGAGAATTTTTGCCTAAATTCTACAAACGTGCGATAGCAGAATTGTATGAACAATAACTACGACAATGAAGACAGAGTATCGGCCTTTCTCACCAAGCCTCTCGGCGCATCCACGTCTTTCGTCCTCCAGCTTCACTGGTTTACAACAAATCACTAGCTCCTAGAGCGCATCCGTAATTAAATTTAGCGACAGTCGCGAGCGACAGATGGTTCCAGCTGTGAAGCACACACTCCAGCTCCACAGGCGCTGTATACGTCTCGTTAAATCGGATCGTTGTTGCGTCTTTCGCATGCGTTTTCTATTTCAACAAGTCTTTGCCTACTCCCCAGCAACTTGTGAACTTGTGAAAACTTGTGAAAAAGGGGGATTCTCTCTATGTATTTTCGCGCCCCACAGGAATGTTTTTGAAGAAGGCGATGCGCAATGCACAGCGTGAGAGTTGGTTGCAGGCTAACAACAACAACAACAGTTTAACACGCGGCGTGTTCGGCTGTGACGAGTGACAGTTGCGATGTTTCCTTGCATCGCCCGCTGGCCGAGATCTAACGACTTCCCGATCTGACATGGACAACTATAGCATTGACTACACCTGCGTGTGTTTGCATGCAGACCTCAAGGGCCGTCTGTGCCAAGATGCTGACTTCCGAGATGCCTTGCTACCGTTATGGACAATATAAGATGAGCCACATGTGGATGGTAACACTTGAAACAATACTTTCAAAGCAGAAGCTAACTGACATGATTGAGCTTCGCGTCAAGAGGCTTAAAAATATGTTGTGGATCCCAAAACCACCCATATAGAGTTAATTCTACGATTTCCGCGCCACATGGTGAGCCGACGGATAGTGAAAGCTTTGGAGCAGTACTATTCAGTCAGTGGAACGATAAATGCGGTGGTGTGAGAGCAGGGAAGACATGGAAACAGCGAATCGCGAGGTCAGGCTGGCGCTGAAGAATGGGGTTTCAACTTCTAGTGTCCCCATACGGCCTCTGTGTTTGGCATTCAGTGGTTGGTTCTAATCCCCAGCAGATTGTCTCTGTGCCATTGGTGCAGCAGGGTTGGTCATGTGCGAAGACAGTGCCGTACACCACAATGTACGAAATCCCGTTGCTTTGGCTACTCTGTCGACAACTGTGCTATAACGCACGCCGATAGGTTACGAGAGGGACATTTATCGAAAGAGGAAGATTAAATATCTGATCACATCACGGATATTTCGGAAGTTGTGGATGCCTCTGGTGAGATCAGCAATGATGTTCCAGGTGTCGAGCATCCTGAGTTGGCACCACCCCTTAGCGAGAGAGCGGAAGATGCAGGACTTAAGCTTACTAATACCAAGCCTCCGGACTCTGGTCGGAGCGAGCTTGATGCTGTGTGCTCAGATAGGAAAGTACAGCCACCGTATTCCTAAGCCTCAGGAGGAGTTCTGGAAGCTGAATATTTCTCTACTAACAAAGAAAATTTATCAGCTGGCTGTAACTTCTTGTTTAAAACATACATGGGCCTGTGGTGTTCGGTCGGTCTTTCATAAGTGGTGTCGATTGACACAGAAGCCTAAAGATTTGGAAATTTAGGCGTCAGCACGAATTGCCCTTCTAAAGCGTCGTCACCTACATGAGTTCGCGGACACTTTAAATGGCCTCCATTAGCTAGAAAAGATTAATCCGGGTGGTTTCGTTGATTCCATAAACAATATTAAACACAGTTGCAACAGATTAGGACAGAAAAATATCAGGGGGCCTTAAATAGATCTCGGAGGGATAGGGTTCTTGGGGAACGGCCATCTCGACTGGCATTAAATCATGAAAGGCGGGCTGCTCTTGCAAAGGAGCTTTTAGGAGGTATTCCTATGTCTGCTGTGCAGGGGCAGAAACCTCCTGGCGCGGATGGCTGGAGTACCGAATTCCAAAAAATATGTTCGCCTTGCTTGGCGTCTTTCTTCTGGGAAGTTTCAATGTTGCTTACAATGTTGCCTTTTTACCGGGTACTTTCTTGCTCGTCATACCAGACTAATTCCGAAAAGCACAGATAAGGGTCTGTTGAGGACTATCGAAGGGTACCGTGCAATATTGTATTGGGTAATGAAGAATGTAAAACATTTGAAGAAATCCTTCCTTCTGCTCACAGCTTGTGGCGCTCGATTAAATTGGCTCGCATAAAGTATGGAATTAGAGGCCGCAGTATCCGCAGTCATGCACAAATTGCACGATCGATGTTGGCCACCGATCAGTAACAGAAGAGGACGGTCATGTTGCTCTAATTCAGCTTGATCTTGCAAAGGCCTTTGATAAAGTACGTCATATTTTTTTGTTTGCAGTCTTGGAACTTGCAAACATTTGGGACGTATTGCTTAAGTGCATTAGACTATGATACAAACAGTCCTACAGAAGGCTGATCATAAATCATGACGTACGAAACCGATTCCAATTATCTCGTCTTCCCAGGAGGGTTGCCCATTACCAACTCTGTTATTTGCTTTTTACCTCGAACCCTTGTGTCTCACTATCATCTAATCCCGACCTATCCGAGCATCAGTAGGAAATTATGGTTTTAGGATATGCTGATGACGTCGCCCTTATGTGTTCTGATAGAGTGTGAATGAAGCTTTGCATTTAGCAGCGCATTTCTGTGAGTTGTCTGGCGTGGCTCTAAATTTCGAAAAATTCAAGTATTCTGATTAGAATACAGGGCTACGAAACCTAATCATCGTCTTGGTGTCATAAGTTGGGACTCTGATTCCCTACAGCCTCTTGGGTTCCCCTTTATCATGTCCACGATAATGGTTCGTATTGGGAGACACCAATTCTCTCTAGGAGGCGCCAAACGCAGACGTGTATCGTTGGGGAGCTCTCGATTTTTGCTCGGGCGCAATTTTGAGGCGAAAGCCATTCTTGGGTCATAAGTGGCGTGGACGGAAGTTGTAGACGGAAGCTGCCCACAGGAACTAGCAATCATAAGTTGTGTGGTAAATTAAGCAAGAACGTAAAAGTTGATTAAGCAAAAGTTATTAACCAACGTATATGAAACAACAAAATGAGATGTGAGAAACAAAACGTAAATAAGGAAATAAATAGACAAAAATAAAATAAAAAGAACAAAAATTGTTGGTGGACGCTTAAGCTCCGTCTTTAAGTCTGGGACGAGACAGCGTGGTGCAGCGTTGCGCAAGGAGTCCACGGATTTCCATCGTTCATTCGGCGCGACGTCCTGCCCATTGGACAATATAACGAAAAGAAGTGATGCCTTTCACACATATCTCGGTAGACACCCGAAGCGCGCCGCAAGGGAAGGAAAATGACATGAAAATTGGTTTCAAGGAAAAGAAATGATGCCTGCCTCACATATCTCGATCGACACTGGAACCGCGCCTTAAGGATGCAAAATGAAATAAATATTGGTTTTAAGGAAAGGACATAGCCTGTAAATAGCCTTAAATATATGTTTTCCATCACCACTACGACACTGACGGCTTCTCAACCGAATGAGCTGTTTACGCTGTCGCGTAAAATTAAAGATCAAAAGAGAAAGAGGACAGGGGGAGAGTATTTCGCATTTGCTCTCTGAAGCAGACCCAAGTCCAATCCTGTAATTTTGCGACATCTCCTTTGTTGCAAAAGCTTGCATATGCGTTGCAAGTGATGTTGTATGCGAGGAAGAAGGTACAACAGCTACAAAGCCTACTCGCAACCTTTTTTTGGCACTCTCAATGGGAGTCCATGCGCAGAGACGAATTGTTTCTTTCTCTCGATTCTGGACGAGTTGGCCTTGTTTACTCGTTTTTCCACCAGCTGGTTTCATGGTTTTTCTTCAAAGCAGCAAGCCGCCCCTTTCTGCTAGAGGTGCTTAGAAGGGGACTGAGTTGTCTGTCGGATATGTTTGGTTTAACTGGTCATGGCCATGAGAGAGTTTTGTGGGGTTTCCTGAAAAAGGTTGCTGATACCTTTGATTTCCTGACAGTTGGCTTCTCGTTGCAACATTTATTTTATCTGTGAAGAGGGCAGATGAAACAGTACTAATACAATCTTTGTCCGCAAAGTTTCGAGACTGATATTTTCTTTTCTAGAAATGAATACACAAAACAAATGTTGGTCCGTATGAGTAGCGGCATCTTTTCGGACTAACCAGCGCTATTTATGTTAATTGCTGCTGGAACCGCTAGATGGCACTACATGTAAAAACACATTGTCACCAGTCGTCTGCTCATTCTACTCCGCGTGAACGTGGAGAGATGGATGTCCACATCCAACAGTGTGTAAGCATAAAATTCTGTGTTAACCTTAGAGAGACAGCCACAGAGACGTATGAGCTCTTTAATGACGCTTACGGCAACGAGACGTCATCGCGGGCATGAGTTTTCGAGTGGCACAAAAGGTTCGTTTCGAGGAGAACGTCGGTGGAAGACAACACAAAGCAGGGGCGCCCTTCAACCTCACGGAACGAAAACAACGTGGCTCGGATCAGGGAAATCAAACTGCAAGACAGCACCATTACCGTCCGCATGCTATCAGATGCTGTCGACGTTAGTAAGACATCATGCCACCAAATTTTGCGTGAGAACTTTGTGAAACAAAAGCGGAATGTCAGGCTTGTGCTGCACTTTCTCGCATAGGACCCGAAGGACGCGCGGGCATCAGTGACCGCAGATTTGCTCTCCGAGGCAGAGAAGGACGCTGAATTTGTCTACAGCATCATTGCTGAAGAAGAAACATGGTGTTTTCAATACGATCCTCAGCCAAAGTGGCAGCACGCCGAATGGCAGTCCACAAGTTCTCCAGAATCGAGAAGGATGCGGCGACAGAAGACCAAAACAAAGATGCTACTGATAGTTTCTTCGACGCCAGAGGTGTCATACACCACGAGTTCGTCCCATAAGGGCAGGCGGTGAATCAGGAGTTTTATATCCACGTGCTTTACCACAAGCGTGATGCATGCGACGTTGTCGCCCTGACTTATGGGCATCTGGACAATGGAGCCTTCTCCACGATAACGCAAGGCTGCACACTGCTCTCAGCGTGACAGAATTTCTCGCCAAGCACAGCATAACTGTACTGTCCCATCGCAATACTTGCCTGGCCTCTTCCTATGCGATTTTATCCAGTTTGCTCGTGTGAAGAGAGCCCTAGAAGGTCACTAAAAGGGATGCGTGGATGCCATTCAAGACGCCACGAAAAAGGAGCTGGCAGTCCTGCCAAAAGAAGCTTTTTCCAACTGTTTCCAAAACCTAAAGAAGCTATGGAAGCTGTGTATAGACGGCTAGGGAGACTATTTCGAAGTAGGGCTGCACAAATGATTTCGATGTTAAACGCATTTTTTTTAATAGACTCCGTCTCGGAACTTTCCGGACAAAGGTTGTAGAATTTATTTTCCTTGCGCTCGTGTATCGGCAAACTTGCCTTAATTCTATAGATTCTAGTGTATTGAAGTGAATTGATCGAATATAAGTTAACTCAGCTGCAAAAACCTTTGTTTTAACTCCACACTTCGACTCTACCCTTCAAGGCTCAGCTTCGTGCCAAGGGGGTTTTGTGCCATGGTGGGTAACTGTCGCCTGCGTAGCCTACCGGAAATGATTCGATCATTGTTTTGTGGGGTGGCGTGATGCAGTGTTTTTCTGGGACATATCTCAGTGGACTATCAAAAAGAACATTGAGTTCCGCACAATATCAGGTTCTTGCCTCTCCTGACAGTCTCCGGGAATGCCTACACGTTTTAATGCTGATAAGACTTTTTAAACTTTGGAAGAGCGGCTTGATTGGTCGACACGCAGCACCATCTCCTTCATCTAAGTCTAGGTTCACTCTACGGTTCTCCTGGGTGCGGGGGTTTATGCTACGCAGTAGCGGCCGCCTGAATAGTTGCAGGTTCTTGATTCATTTGTATGCATCCAGCATTTTGATTCGCGGGTTGAGTGCTGTGGACGAAGACATAAGCATGTGTGTCTGCATTGCGAAATAGTATGTCCGCACGTAAATCGTTCAGACTGATTTCCATACAGCAAAAGAATGCGACGAAAACTCAGTTCTCACAGCCGCCGCGGTGGCTGAGTGGTAATGGCGCTCGGCTGCCGGCCCGAAAGACACGGGTTCGATCCTAGCCGCGGCGGTCGAATTTCGATGGAGGCGAAATTCTAGAGGCCCGTGTGCTGTGCGATGTCAGTGCACGTAAAAGAACCACAGGTGGTCGAAATTTCCGGAGCCCTTCACTACGGCGTCCCTCATAGCCTGAGTCGCTTTGGGACGTAAAACTCCCATAAACTAAACTAAACGAAAACTCAGTTCTCTCGCACAGTGGCCAGCGAAGCTTTTATGTTCGCACTGCCATGGGTTGGAATCCCAGTCGCGGATAATTATTAGATGTATTTCTTTTTGCTTCATTTTGTTTGCAAAAGACCACAAACGTCACAGCATCTTACTGGGGGTTTACTCATCGGAACACTAAAAGCAGAAGGGGGCATTTATTTGAACTTTGGGAACCGTGTTGTGAAAAATTCTACAAGATCTCTTAAATGCTCCTGATCCCGAAGTTTTTTATGCATTCGCCAGAAGCCTCTTTGGACAAGGAACCCGCCTTTCCCCGACGTAGCCACAGCATAAAAGTGTCAAACGAAAGATTACAATTGGCTGCGGACGGGATTCTATACAACGGGACGTGCATAGATCCACCTCGCTGGCCGCTGCAGTAAATCATTGCGCTGTCTTTGCAATATTTTTCTTTGTTGCACCGGGAACCAGCCTGAAGAGAAAGAACTCAAACAAACTCATTCCTCAAATTATCAGAATGCATAATACAAGCCCGCCATAGCCCTGCTCCTGTCCGCCATTAAAAAAAATGAAATTCTGGAGGCACACACATGCATTCAGTAGGGTAGTCAGGTAGAAGGATCTCCCAGCGCAGCAGCTAATGCACGCACAAAAGCTCACTGCCCTCGCAACACAGACTTCTTTGAATGTAGCGATTAGGCATGGCAGTCCATTGCACGTCTCTTCCAAGCGCCTAGTAATCCCATCAGAACAGCAGATTTACTTAGCAGAAAAAAATTTTAACACTGCACGGTATAAATTCACTGCACTGCTTGAGTGTTCGTTGTGATCTGCCCCAGAAGAACCTAGCATCACGACATAGAGTCAAACAATAATCAATGGCTTCTGGCATACTACATATTCCCATATTTCCCGCCAGTGGCACAGATACCTGCTTACCGTGAAGCGGAGCCTTGAGAGGCAAATTCGATGTAACTTTTCTGAAGCAGTTTGAAAGCAGGTTCTCTGAACACGCTTTGAAACACTGATTTGATGAAGAACCGGATAAGGCTGCCGATAAAAAAGTTTGCGTAATTTGAGTATTGTCCGTTTTGGTGAGAGACCGATAATCTGAACACAACCGCACGTTAAGGAAAAATGCTGTTCAAAAATTGTGGAATCCTCATCGAGTCTCCTGATGAGTCGGTGGAATCGGTGCAATTAGGTCCTGGATATGGTCCTGCATAAAAAAAGAGCTCCAAAATAGGGGCGACCTGCGGATTTTAAAAAGAAAGTACGCGCTTAAGAAGTTGTTGCACAATAAAGTGAACAAGGCCTATTCGACCAGGCTCCAGAGAAGAAAGCATTTTTCGCAATACTTCCACATTCTTCCTCGCCCAGCGCAGAATATCCAGGATGTGTGCAAGCTTTGAAAACAGGAAGATGTTACGGGCTTCTGCCTGACCAAACATAGAGAGTTTCCCACCGATCGATGCCGGGTTTGTCTTTAAGAACTTTGAAGGTCTGGGCAAGTTTCCCTCACACATTAATCGACGAATAGCGCGGCAGAAGCGGACGAGGATAAGATGTGTGTGTGTGTTCCCCCCTCGTCCTCATCTTTTTTCCGCGCCATTCTTAGCGCAGCCCGGGTTTTCACTTATTGGGCATTATTTGTTAATCCTAGTAGGCTCAACTGTTGCGAACCTTGTACAGAAGAACCCGCAGCTTCTGAAAGGGTCAACCGTCCCAGCTCATGTCACCAAAATGATTGAACCTCACACTCAAATGCCCCAACCTAAATAATTGGATTTGCCTGAATAAGGAGCCGCACCTATTTCCGCTAACATCTGGTTTCTCATCATCAGCCTGACCACACCCACTTCCGGATAAATGCCTCTAGTACGTCCCTCCAATTAACCCTGTGCTATGCCAGCTGCACCCTCCGTATCCGCGCGAACTTATTAATCTCATCTGTCCACCTAACTTTCTGCCGCCCCCTGCTACGTTTGGCTTCTCTTGGAATCCACTTGCTACCTTTAAGGATCACCGGTTGCCATGCCTTCGCATTACATACCGTCTCCAAGCCCATTTATTCCTCTTGGTTCTGACTAAGATGTCCCTAACCCGCGTTTGTTCCCTCACCCATTCTGCCCACTTCAGGACTCCGAACGTTACAGCTATCATTTTTCTTTCCATAACTCGCTGAATTGCCCTTAACTTGAGCTGAAGCCTTTCGTTAGCCTCCAAGTTTCTGCTCAATAGGTGAGTCCCGGTAAGATACAGCAGTTTTATACATTTCTCATGCGAGATATTGGCAAACTGCCAGTGATGATCTGAAGGAATCTGCCATATGCAATCCATCCCTTTCTTATTCTTCTAGTTATTTCGCTCTCATGATCTTGATGGGCTGTCACTACCTGCCCTAAGTAGACATATTCCACTACCACTTCCAGCACATCAAAACGAATTGTGAACTGCTCTTCTCTTGCGATCCTTTTGAGCATTAATTTCGTTTTCTGTATGTTAATTTTAAGACCTACTGTTCTGCCTCTGTCTATCTCATTGATCATGCTTTGCAGTTCATCTCCTGAGTGACTTATCTATGTTATGTCATCAGTGAATTCCAGATTATTAAGGTATTCTCCATTAACTCTTATCCCTAACTGTTCCCAATCTAGTCTCCGAACACCTCCTGTAAACAGGCGGTCAATAGCATTGGCGAGATCGCTTCTTTTTGCCTGACGCCCTCCATTATTGGGATTTTTTGCTGATTTTATGGAGAACTATGGCAGCTGTGCATTAGCTATATGGTATAAATCTTTCAGTATTTTGACATAAGGCTATTCTACCCCCTGATTCCGCAATGCCTCCATGACGGCTGAGGTTTCCGCAGAGTCATATGCTTTATCGTTATCAATGAACGCTATATATAGGGGTTGATTAAATTATCCGCATTTTTGTGTCACCTGAACGAAATTGTGAATATGATCTGCAAGCTTGGCAATATGTCGAAGCTCTCGCTAGCCATGGCTGTGAGATTATGTTTGAACATTAATGTTGTCTTCCTAAATTAAAGCAGGGATATCTTAAATTCCTCTACTTTTCCTCCTATCGCTAACTCGTTAATGGGCTTCCGCTTCACGGCTTTTTTCTGTTTCTTCTTGAAGTATGAGCTAATTCAAGACCTCACCATTCTGTGGTCGTTAGAGCACACTTTTCTGCAGACCTCCACATACTGCGCAATACCAGGGTGGGCGCATGGTACGAAGTCTATTTAATTTTTATTCTCACCATTGAGGCACTTCTTCGCCCACTTCCTCTTCTCTCGTTTCCTACCAAAAACTCTACTAACGTATCCCGCCTGCTATACCTAGAGCTTAAGCTATAGTCTCATTTGACGCTGCCTGAAATATCGAGCGAGGTGTATACTGCCGCGAATATTTACAGTATTTGTTCGTTTTTCAAATCTGCCGCAACACCACTTTATCGCTTTCTTTGCGACGCAAGACGCGACTAGATTTATCTCAATTGATCGCAGCCAGGCAGAGCTCATTCTACGTTGTTCCGGAATGTTCTAGTAACTTTGCACGCTTTATCTCGAAAGTTCGCTATCAGCTTTAAATTGAGCACGGCCGACAGCGGCGGGCATTCTGTTCGACGACCGTCGTGCACGCTTGTCGCTTCGCCGCCGTCGAGTGATTCAGTCCATTTTGGGTGCAAGCCAGCCCAATAAACAGTTTTCTTTTAGAAGACCCTATTGTCCGTCTTCATCGCTGCTTCGACTGCCATCACCACTAAGTGACAATGCGTATGCGATTCGATACCATAAAAAAAACATAAAACCATTAAAAAGTTTGTAATCCAGCTTACGGAGAAAAATTGGACGATGTCCTTCCATATTTTCCTATTGATTGGTACTTTTGCCCTTGCAGCCGGCATGTGCAAACTGCTAGTCTCTAACGCTACGCTTAGGATGTCATCGTCCGTGTTAACTCTCATCGCTTCCAAATTCAATGTGCGAAAAAAGCGCAATGTCTTCATCAACAACCATTCGTGCAGCTCGCTGTCTGTCATAGATATGGCGGTCTTCATGATTTTTTTCCTTCTTTAAACGCGATGTAAAGAAAAATAGCAAGACGGTTACCAATGTTAAGGAGAGATTCAGTGACGGCAGTTCAGGTGTTTATATTTTACGATATGTCGAGGTAGGAGATATGACAACGACTTTACTATTTATATAGCGCTAAAGTGCTCTCTTTAGTTTTGCACAAGTACTTGTGTAACGACTAGCTCTCTACAGTCCACTGCTCTACGTACCCGACGCTGCCGATGACCCTTTCTTTGGGCGGTGCGTTTGGCAGCAGCTGAAGCAGAAGGTGCGTGCAATATACTTCGCTCTCACAGCATTCTGCTTATTTCTTTCACGTTAATCACCCACCGGTTACGTATTCCTACGCACTCTATCCACGTCATCTTCATTCTACGTTAGCCGTCTTCTTCCTACTTCCGGAGTAACTGTCCTCCGGGTCGTTCGTCTGGCAACCATCCTCCGCTTGCGCCATATGCTCTCGCCTTGCCTTCATTCTTTCATGGTAGCAGCCCTCCGAATAACCTGTCTTGCTTTCGTCATATCCTCTTCTTCTAACGGCAACCATCCTTCAGTTAGCGACTCCTCCAATCTTCCCACATTCTCCTCCTTTCATGGTAACCGCCTTCCGGACTTTTCCCGTGGTACATCTCTTCAGTTACGCCTTCTTACGCACTCACCGTACTGTCCTCCTCCTCTAAGGTTAACTACCCTACCGGTGGTTCTCGTGGCAACCACCCACCGGTTGTGCCTTTTCGCACTCCCGTAATGCCGTACTTCTACCAAAGCAACCATCCTCCAAATAAAGATGCCTCTAGTCTCGTCACACGCTCCCCTTCTACGGAAGCCACGTTTCGAATAATACTGGTGGCCACTCTTCACCAGTTGCGCCTTCCTGAGCTAAACAGCGTTAAGGAAAGTGAAACAGTGGTAAGGAAGAGAAAATGAGTTGACTGCAGAGACGCTGACTATCATCCACCTATAACTTTTTTTGGCGAAGCTGTATATAGGGCGGAATAAGCAGAAAAAAGGTTAACAAAATTATTGGAGAGAAAATTCAAGAGCACGTGTTCGGGAAAAAGCGGCTATGAAAGATATGCGAGCTCTTTGTTCAAAAGCTGGATAGAATTACTGATGAAAGTATCGTCTTTTTTCATAGGGTAGGATTCTCATCTTTGGCGAGTAGGCTATATTTGTCCTTTTTTGATGATGCAATATCCTCCGAATCGTCGAGCGCCAACACAGTTTGTGCAGTGGATCGCCATGTGATTTCGATGCCTCGCTTTCAGAGAAAAGTCATTTTCACGCGAGCACATAAGGAGGCGCATTGCGGTTTGACCAGCGTACGAACTTGCACAAAGGCGAGAGAAGTCATGAGATCATTGCTACGGCATTGGACATTCTTTCGTGCAAGAGGCTGGTTGCTGACAGACTTCATACTGGACATTGTTGTTCCCTGCTTTGCAAAGCCGGCAGAGCAGAGCTTCTTACAGACAGTGCGCATTATCACTGACTACTGATTTGTACTTATTTCTTGAGGTTGTGTGAAAAACGATGAACGTACGGCAAAGCTGGACATCATTTTTGGCGTGCAATTGGTTTTTTTTTCTTGACCTTCTGCATGTCGCACAAAACCAACTCGGCTACACCGACATGCACTTTATTCTGAAGCCAGCGTGGATTAGTCTCGCTAAGAGATAAGTGAAGATTTTGAGGAGCTTATGCTCACATGACCTCGTCTAGGCGGCCTTAAGAAATGATTGAGAGTTTCCTCTTTTGATCACCTTTGAGTAGCGTGAGTTAACAGCAGATTGCTTTTTCATAATCAGTGCTATAAAGGGAGCAAATCAGAATTTGCTATTAACATTGACGTCGCCTTCCGGGCTGCGGTTCTAGCACACCTAAAATCCCGGTAAATAGAACCTTGTCGAGCTCAAACCAAGCAAAATGTTTGATTTGTAAAATAGAAAAACCATTGCTGACAAATCAAACAACTTAACACATTTCATAGGAAAATATTAGTACTATTGAACGTTGTCCAAAGGGTAGTGTTTGAAGACCACCCAGCAGCATAGCTCAAACTTTTACGCTAATTTTTTTTTAATTTACGCTGCTGCCCAACTCTGACCGCTTAGAACACGCCGACAAGTTTGCATTTTTTTCTTGTGCCATTTATTTTTTGCGGAATGACCAGCTGACTACCAATGTCACCGAAGCTGGGGTGTTCCCTTCTCCTATTTAAGCTACACTGTAAACCAAGTGCACGGAAGAGGCGATGAAAAATACCATGAAGCAGAAAAAAAGCACACATAACCTGCAATTCTCGACAAAAGCACTTTTCAGGCGGAAACAGTTGATGATCGCATTTTTTTCATATTACGTAAGATTTCAATATAACAATCAATATATCCGTGGACCACCCGAAGGCAGTCTTGAATTTCTTTTCGCTGTTAGCGTTTCTCCTATCGTCAGAAGTGTTCCCCACCGGTTTTCGATGGCAGTCTTAGCTGCTCGACGCGATCGATGGAAACACGTTAAAAGAAAGATTTTTTTTAGACATCAGAAGAATGAACCATTGCCATTTGTATTTCCTTAAGAGTATCGTGCAATGTTTCAATATTAAAAATTTTATCCAAGAATGTTGGACATGAGTACTAGAGAGCGGACTATGCGTAGGCATCTGACGTACTCGGCGCATTGCGCTAAGCACAGAGCAAAAAATAAATTTCAACAGCCGAGGCTGGTTCCCCCACGTATAAGAACTTACGAGTAAGAAGTGTGGCGAAAACTTCATCTTTGCTGCTATACTTTTAAAAACCTTCGGCCGCGTGTTACAGGGAAGATATTTGAAAACCGTCGAGGGAAAACACACTTCCGGCCAGAGAATAATGGTGAACACTTTTTTCAAATAAAATGTGCTGTATGATTACGGGTTGAGTTCGCGGTGTACTTTCGAGCTGTAAAAATATTTGGGATGGCGTCTAACTGATTACAGATTTAGCCGTCCCAGCGAAAAGTACCTCAAAACTGTGACACAGTGAGGTTTAAGCGCAACACTGTCCATAAAGACAAAAATACCAGCTCTTTCTGTGCCTAATCTTTGAAGGAAATAAACTGCTGCCTTCTGGCCGCAAAAAAAATATTGTCCTGTTTTGATTATAACCATCAGTACATCAGTAGAAACAGGCCGAGTGCAGAAGTAATGTATCGAAATTACATTCTATAAATCAAAGATTGCACTTCCTTTCTTTACAAAGCCCTAACTTTTTACGCGTGCTTATTATGCAACTAGCATGAAAATCGAAAGGTGCCGGTTTGGTAGGATGACGTCTGATATTTCCAATAAACAATGGTTTGTCCAATTACGATAAATGTCCTTCTTTTCCTTTTTGAATGGCGGTTATAAAAAGAAAATTTCTTATCAATTTCTTCAGGAAGACATGCTACGGGAAAAATGTCGCTGCACACTACGAGAGACCGTTATTGTGATCGACAAATATTTGCGTCCTAAATATGCCTGTTATTTCAGGGAATCCCTGGACAGATTTTTTAAATCAACATTCTGAGTTATACGAGCGGCATCAGGGGCATATAATGTCGATGTTAGCTGACGTTTCAAAAAAGGCGAATCATGATAATGAATTAGCTGGCAAACTATTTTCGGCGAGTAAACTTTTTAAGTAAAACAGTTAGACCCATGGCTGCAAACTGAGATCTGTAGCCGTGCGTCAGTAATAACCATATGCTTTTCCGAAGTTCTCAAAATTCCAAAAAGTGATATCCTTAGTGTCAGGTCCTGTTACAACTCTCCGTTCGCAACCACCCGTCTGACTGTTAAAATTATATAGCCATGAAAAATGATTTAGTCATCTTACTATTAATAATTCACGGTTTACTTACGTCCGCCAAAACAGGTAATACTAGGCCGAAGCTGCCATCTTTTTACCTGAAAACTGGTATTATTGCAATGGTTTGTGGGCTTCTCTAAAAAGTAGTTGAATGTAGTAAGCCCGTAATTATTCATTCATGCATAGCGCGCTGATCTTTTAGATTAATATTAATCACCGCAGCTCAAAGCTTAACTCTTGCGGACAAGTCACAGACAGGAATATACGTCAAATTTCTTTGAAAGCGTGAACAGCGTAGAAAAACATGCAAAGCTGTTTTTTCAAGAGAGTGCTCTTTTTCTTTTACTGTCTCTTGTTTTTAGTGCTTTTCACTTATGCAATCCTCTGCCAACAAACGCCCTTGCCAGACGCTGGACAAGCAAGTTGATATGAAGTGAAAGCGGCGCATATTTCCCGGTCAAAGATTTCTGGTAAAGCCTGAATAAAAGCCTGTGCATGTAGTAACGACAATCTTTTTCAGTAGAGTGAACTGATGTGACAAACCTAGTTTTTATTTTAAAATACATACTTAATACAAAATGATGTACGAAAGCCGATATTTGTCCACCTAGCTAAATTTATGTATCTTAAGAACTTATCTTTTTATAACAAGATTAACGCTCTCGAATAAAAAAGTTTTCTAAGGTCACACATGCACTCCTACTACTCTTATTCAGCATTCTTATTTACCAGCAATGGCGTTCTGCACGAGCACGCTAGTTACTTACAAGCCATTCATTTTTGACTTTGGCTTGTATTGGTTTTCTTGAAATAATGAGAAAAATAAATGTCTTACGTTAGAGTAATTCGTTTCCAACCATCCGACAGTCTTATTTTCATTTTTTGCAGTCCAGTACCATCCCGTCAGCTGTAGACAAAATGATTCATACAAAATCATTTTTAAGTAAAGGCTACAATGGATTGTTACCAAAATGCACTTTCGGTGAATACCGAAAAGCTACGCCTCTCCCATGGCTGTAGTACTGCTAGTATTTTATCCTTGGATGTGGTGCTAAAAATGATTTTCGTTTTTCTCAAGAAGGGCAGTGATTATGCAGCGACCTACATAATTACACCTCACGCATGAACCGTATGCGCGGAACGACACCGGGATCTCAGGAAAAAAAACGTGTATTTGAGACGTATTCTGAATGTCCACTTTCTTTTCATTTCATTTGGTCATCTGACACTCGTCGCTTTTATCATTGACGTAGGGTGCTGTAGAAGGTGTCACTCCGGCCATGACAGAAACGCGCCCTTCATCCCCCTCATTTGCATAGCCGTGTCTCAAACCCATGTCGCCCTGGCGAACCGGCGCCGGCACCCACGATTTCTGGAGCATGAAGACTCATCAGACACGCCAGACGAGCTCTATCCCCTCAAATTCAGTGTCGACAAAAAACCTGGCGTCAGTCGTGGGACGAACTGGTGCATCGTGGTCCATGTGACTCCGCCTTACGGGATGTTACGGCTCGATGCTGGCTCGAAGCTCTCCGCGACCAGGCGGGCAGTATTTGTTACTGGTCGTTTGGCCCCCTGCCAGCTGTTGCTTTCGTCTCTGTGACGACAAGGACAAATGAAGTGCAACATAGAATGGATAGTTACAGAATACGAGCCCGGCTCGGCTCTTATATTTCTGGGACGCAATGAATTGGGACAAAATTACTAGGAATAGTTGCGGAAGGGCCTTTCCTTCAATTGTATTCTAACAATGCATTGACCGAACTATATGTTCTGAGTATACCGGCGTCCCCGGGGTGCTGGAGCAAAGGACAAAAATTCAATATACACAGGCTGAATTTTCTAACATTTGAAGCGAAACAAAGGCCTATTCCCACACGCAACCGGAAGGTCACACCAATTTAATATACTACTCCACAAATTGACGAAGCATTTTCATCAACCGACTCTAGGTACATTGAATAGCATGTGCAACAAGCAAAGTGTATAAGTAAAAATTTACCACTCTATTTGTGCAAAATGGTTCAGTTGTTACAAAACTCATATAGAGCTAAAATATCTAAGGGTGTTTCTTTGCTGAAAAACCCAGCCTAGATCGTATCTTCGCTGTTGTGACCTTCTTGAAACCTGAGGCGCCGCAGTAGCTCAGTGGTTAGGGCGCTGGGCTGCTGACCCCAAAGACGCGGGTTCGTTTCCGGCGGTACAATTTTTATTGAGGCAAAATTCAAAAGGTCTGTGTGCTGTGCGATGTCAGTGCAAGTTAAAGAACCTCAGATGGTCGAAATTTCCAGAGCCCTTCACTGCGACGTCGTTTATAGCTGGATTCTCTTTGGGAAGTCGTACACCCATAAACCAAACCAAACCTTCTTGAAACGTGATGCAGTCGAGTTGAAAACCTCGCGCACAATACATAAGCAATATATTTACCACTGTTTTTGTCTATTTCTTATTTATATACATTTTCTTGTTTATCTGAAGGAATGTCTTATACCAAGCCATAAGGATGCTCCTCCTCCTGCCTCTTCATATACACAATAGTCCGCTCTCTGTTCACCGAGGTGTCATCTGTCGCTGGTACGCCTAAGCTTGTGTTTCACGCATAACGTGTTTCACTATAAGAAAGGTCGTCAAAAGATGCAGCTGTAATTGTGGAACCTATTTTTTACGTTCTCCTTTACGTTCATATTGCGCCCTGCTGGACGCTTATGTAAGAGCCTGGGTTTAGCCTAGCAGAGAGGGTCGGTGGAGTAATCGTGAGAACTTTTTCCATTAGCCGAGTAGTAGATATTCTTGCCCTGAATGGTGTGGCCGTTCGTTACACCCATGAGCATATATCTCACAAATATGTGTGAGAGGGCTATAAAGTTCGTCGGTGCTTTTGAATACGCAAAAATAATTGCCACTGACCTCTTCGGAGGGCAAGCCCTCGACCTTCGCTATTTTATGTCACGTTTTCGCGACATTTTTGACTTCGATGGCCGCCCTTTTTTCTAACATCTGTGATTACGCACCGCATTAAGGCCAGTGACGCTGTTCCTATATACAGACAGCCATATAGAGTGTCCGGTTGAGAACGCACCATCAGACAGCAGGTGAACAAGATGCTCAGTTGAGATATCACAGAGCCCTCGTCGTCCCACTAGGCCTCACCCGCTTTCGGTCTCTTAACGTTGCAGCTATCATTTTTCTTTCCATAGCTCGCTGCGTTGTCCTTAAATTAAGCTGAACCCTTTTCGCAGCGTCCACGTTTCTGCCCCGTAGGTGAGTACCGGTAAGATGCAGCTCTTGTACGTTTTTCTCTTAAAGAATGTTGGTAAACTGCAATTCTTGATCTGAAAGAACCTGCCATATGCGCTCCACCCCATTCTTATTTTTCTAGTTCGTTTCCTCTCATGATCCGGATCAGCTGTCACTACCTGCCCTAAGTAGACGTGCGCCTTTACCACTTCCAGCACCTGACACCTAAAACAGCATAACAGGATCCCTGACACCTGAACAGCATAAAGAAAAAAGACGTCTACCCTCTCCCACGAATAGATGCACTTCGGATTGCCGCCACGGAGCCCTGTACTTCTCCTCCATCGATGCTCGGCTCGGGTATTGGCAAACTGCTGTTGAAGACAACGATCGTGCAAAGACCGCATTCGTCAAGCCGGACGGCTTATATCAGATTAAAGTCATGCCATTCGGTCTGTGCAATACACTAGCTGCCTTCGCAAAAATGGTAGACTCCTTGTTTCCCGGATTTAAAAGGCCCACATGTCTATGTCTACCTGGATGATGTGGTGGTTTTTTTCGCAAACCTTTCCCACGCACCTCGAAAGACTGGCGAGCATTCTTTCTGTATTCCGCAGAGCCGAGCTCAAGCTGTACTCGTAGAAATGCTAATTTTGTCGCCGCCAATTCACCATTCTCAGACACCTGGTCGACGCTTCTGACGTCCGCCCAGATCCTGTTAAAGCTCAAGCCGCCAAAGACTGCCCTATTCCCTAAGGGTCTACGAATGATCTCTGCTTCGTAGGCCACCGCTCTTACTTCCGCCGTTTCATCTAATTTTTGCCGGAATCGCTCGTCCCCTCACCGACCAAATAAGGAAAGACACTCCTTTTAAATGGGGCCCACCTACGAGGAGGACTTTTCTTTGCTAGCCCATTTTGATTTTCTGCTCCGACTGAAGTTAGCACAGACGCCTGAGAATATGGGGTCGGCGCCGTGCTCGCCCAAAGCCATCGGGGCCAAGAACGCATTATTGCATATCGCAGCCGCCTCCTTTCTGTCCGTCATCAAAAATACACAAGTACAGATCACCAGAGTCTCACCCTTGTTTGGGCTGTAGCTAATTTCCGATCCTTCCTTTTTGGCCGTCCAGCCTCCACTGTATTCGTCGAAGAGTATTCTTATACCGCTCATTACAAACCAAGGCGTCTGCATCAAGACACAGACTGCCTGTCTCGGCACCCTCAGGAGCCGCCTCATCCTGGAGACACCGACCTCGGCCCGTGCCTCTCCGATCTCCTTAACATCGCGGACGACGAACGGCAACACTATTCTTTTGCGTTCCATCGTTGATCGCCGCAACTGTGCCAGCCCAGATTCTTCAATGCAACTCTTCGTCCTTCAGGATCACATCCTATACCGCCGCAGCCTCTGCCCGAACGAATTTCAGCTCCTTCCAGTCGTTCCCCAGCGCCTCCGTTCATCAGTCCTAGTGCAACTCCATGGCCTACCGACTGCGGGCCAGCTGGGCCTCTCCCACACGTACGACCGCGTCCGATGCCGTTTCTTTTGGCCCACTATGTACCACTGTGTTCGGCGTTAGGTTGCTTCTTGTGACCTTTGTCAACGCAGCAAGAGACCATCCGCGTTGCTTCTAGCCTTCTAAAACCTATTGATGTACTTACTTCTGGAGCCAGGGTCACCTTACCGCAGGCCGACTTCTCCACCTTTCCTTTCATTAAATTACGTTCTCTCTCTCAAGACCTTCTGGAACTTTTCGCAATGTCCCACACCTACTTTCGTTGGACTACTGTCGCGACCGGCTGCGGGACCCGAAGCACTATGTTCCCGATTTCCTGTGGTTGCAAAATGTAATCCTTCACCGCGTGGCTCCACGCCAACTACTGACGGGCAGCGGCCGTCAATTTTTGTCCCCATTGGTTAAATGCATCCTCAGGTCTTGTAGCACGCAGCATAAACTTACTGCAGTCTACATCCCACACGCTAGTGCGCTTACGGAGCAGCTCAACAGAATACTGGTTGACATGCTATTTATGTATGTCTCATCCGACCACCACAAGCGTTATGTTGAGCTGTCCTACGTAACATTTGATTATAATTCGTAGCAGCATGACACCACCAGCTGTTCACCTTTCGTTCTTGTGTTTGGTCGGCCTCCTGCAATTCCGTTGTATACATTGCTACCCACTCCTACTCACTCGACAACGGTCTCTGCACGTGGCGCCATCTCCCAAGAAAATATGGCAAAAATTGCTCGCGCCTGCTCGCCGCCGCCCAGCCTCACCAGAAATTTGTTTATGACCGCCGGCATCGCGCAGTACACTATTCACAGGGATCATTCGTACTCATTTGGACCCCTTCTCGGCGTGTCGGTCACCCTGAGAATCTTCTTCGTCAGTGCAGTGGCTCTTCTCTGGTGCTCCGTGAGGTGACCGACGGGACATACTAGATGACTTCCCTCGATCTTTCAACTTTGTCCACGCGACCTGCGACTGACATCGTTCATGTCGTTCGCCTCAAAAGCCCTAACATGCACCCGCTACGCTCTGCAGTTAGCCCCGGGATGGTTCCTTTGCCGCCGGGAGTGATGTTACGGCTGTAGGCGTAGACCACATGCTCCGCTCGTGCGTGCAAGCGAAGAAAACGAAGTGAGACGAAGAGAGGGAAGTGTGCCATGCTTACTAAGGAGAAGAAAAAGAAGAAGAAGAAGAAGAAGAAGAGTGAAGTGCGTTGAGGAGAAGAAGAAGAAGAAGAAGAAGTTGGTTGTGCTGGGCCCCACTTGCCCCGGTTATTTTTGTTTCTTGCATATTGAAAACTGTCAGTGCACATGCAAAATAAATCTTTATTCCTTCTGCTCAGCTCAAGCTTTCTTGTTTCTTTAAGCCAACCAGACGCTGTAAACCTTAATTAAGTATTAAACAAATATTTTAATGTAGAGGGCGTTAGCATGCATATCATCTCACTCTTATTAACTTGATATTAATTGTTTTTTTTTAATTCATGCGAGCAGCAACATGAAGCCAACGGCCTCAACTTTCTGTTCATTTTGAGAAAGAGAAGGAGCTGTCGTCGGATCGTTCAAAACGCAGAAAGCAACTGCGCGCAATCATAACATTATCATTGACCGGCGATTCTGTTTCAACGCGCTACAAAAAAAAGAGCTTTGCAAAATAATTTTTACAGTCTGGGACAAGTGGGAGACGCGAATTATTGTTCTGCACGAGATCCTGAATGTACCGTTTAAAACTCATACTTTTTTATGCGTGGGAAGCGCCCGTAAGAGAAAAACTTGGCATTCATTTTTTCTTTCTACTAGCTGTAAAATAAGCGTCCCAAGTCGTCATTTTGAACCAAAAATTCCGCTTCCTGAAGCTATCGCCTGCTAGCTCGGCTCACCTCCTATACGATATGGCGACAGTGGCTATGTATACTCTGCCTCATTATTCGCCTCTAGAGCACCGCATAGGATGGGCACCTGCTAATGTGAATTCATTGAGACAAAAAAACCGCCAGACCCTAATCGAATGTCCTGATTCATATCAACTCCTGTGTGGTTCGATGGCAATCCAAATCGCTCTGCTCTCCTTTAAATTTTTATCTCTTTTCACGTTTATCTCAAATGTTTCCAGATTATTTTTTTATTTCTCATCAACACTCGTTATTTTCTTCACTATCTTTCCTTTAAGGTACTTAGGGAGTTGCTTATAGACTGGCAACAACGTTTCAAATCCTGGAAAGAGAGGTTTGTCGGTCGTTTTTTCTTCGAAATTTGTCCCTAAATATCTGAGTATTTGATACTTCATTGCGAACATTGCAAGCATGATATTCAAATTCAATATTGCTTTAAATTTGTAGCGCTATCGTTTATAGTCACGAATCTGATCATTTTGTGGGCATTCAGCTTGAAATATTGTGGTTCTATTCCTCCAACTCCATAGACAGCAGCTGGGGATTAAGCGTCTCGGGATAACAAGCAAGCCGGAATACTACGCCGTCAGACACATGTGGGGAAGCCAGGAGAGCAGTAAATGTGTGGTCGGATATCTGCTCTTAACCAATTTCGCTGCTGACTCGAAAGACGTGGGTTCGATCCCGGCCGCAGTGGTCGAATTTCGATGGAGGCGAAATTTTGATGCCCGTGAGTTGTGCTGGTCGTGTGCTGGTGGAAATTTCCGCAGCCCGTCACTACGGCGTCCTTCATAGCATGAGTCGCTTTGGGTCGTTAAGCGCTCATAATCTATTAAAGCAGCAGAAATATTTATATCCTGCTAACTTAAATTCGAATAGGTATTGTAAATTTTCAGCATTTAAAAGCATGCGAATCATGCTGAAACCGCGGCCAAATCTTATTTTTCGTATCTCTATCATACGCGGCTCTATAGCAAATAAAATCTTCATGCTGGATAAATCCTTAAGGAAATTTATAATCCGGAAATGCTCTCCCAGCCTTTACATTACAATACTGGCGTTCGCTTCCACCCGCGTCCCCATCCTTCCGTTCATGCCGTCTACGTTACCTGCATCTCAACGTCGCTATTCAATTTTATTCGTAATAATACATCGATTCTTTGGAGCAGTATTAAACGATTTCATACCTCAAAATTACAAAAATGCTACTTTACGCTGCTTTTGCGTGTCCGCCATTTTGGATCAGTCATTTAGTGTGCTCAGCTGCTCGGACGGAATGCAGCTTCAATCTCGACTCAAGCTGAGTAGTTTCAATGGAGGCAAAATGTAAAAAGCACCCGTGTTCCTTCGGTTCGCTGTGCACTTAAAAATTCTCAGAACGTCGAAATTATTTCTAGAACTGCTTTATATCACATCTTCGCACTGTCGCTGCCTGCTTAATCTCTTCGCTGTTTTGGTGTCCTCGGAGAAGTGAGGCAGCTACAGCACCATTGTTTTTAAAAATCAGTTAATATTTTCAGGTAGCGCATGAAATAAAACTCTTTTGAAGCAAATAAAGGGCGCACTAATTTCCTAATTCTCGGTGGAATCCTCAAGTGTGCCTTATGAGAAAGCATCAAGAAGGTAGCCAAAGAAGAGAGAAATTTACTGCGGTAGGGGGCTTCGAAATTTTGGCGTCCTGGGAATATTTACATGCACTGAAAATTCAAAGAGAGCAGAGAAACTTTTTCATTTCACTTCCATCAAAATGTGTCCGCAGAACCCGGACCCTCCGGCGAAGTAGTTAGCAACTCAAGGAAAAATGAAGTCAAAATTTACAGGCCTGACGGCTCTCGCTGCATGCCAACCGCTTTAAATCACCTTTGAAACGTTCTCTGCACGCGTGTGTACGGAAATAACAATGTTAGTAAACGCGCAATAGTCGTTCGCATTGAACTGGGTGGTCACCGTGGCTCTACATGGAAAGGAAGCCATAAAGGGCACAATACTAAGCAGCAGATCTAAAAAAAGGATTGTTTTCTATTGTTCTGACGGAACATCGTTCATGAACAGCCTTGAGAAATATTGCTACACACTGTAACTTTCTAGCAGAACGGTGAAGTGGAGGGAAAACCTGCTGATTTTTTCTTTATACAACCCTTCTCGTTTTCATGATGCAATTATAGTGTGATAGCGTTTAGGTAGTCGTCTTGCAAAAACCACGCACATTCTCGGAAACAAAACTTCCTTATTGGTCAGGAGGGTCGTGACATCATCAGCATCGCCAGATTTAAAACTCTGATGACTAGAATATCCGAGCACCTTTCATTTGATTACCACATGAGATGAAACTGAGTTTGCCCACTTTAAGGCTTAGCCGCCCACTTATCGACATTAACCCACCCTATTGCTGTCACTAATTGCCACTTAACCACATTGTTTTACCGACTAATTCAGTTTGATGCTTTTTTCTGGGGTGGCCCTGCATGCAAAAATTTGGTGGGCCTTTGGAATATTTATACATGTTAGAATATTCAATTTTTATCGCATTTTCTTCTTTAAGAATGTATATAAGGAGGCCTCAAGAGTTTTGCTAGATTTCATTTGATAGCAATGGCCATCTAGTGGTGCCGAACTGCTCACATTGCCAGTAGTGCAAGTATATTTTTTTTACTTACATTTGCCAGCTTCCTTTCGAAGTCATCAATAGCGTCGGTCAAGTTGTTTATCTGTTCGTCGCTAAGACATGGATTTGTAAGGTTCATTGCTTGTTTCACAATTTTACGACGTAGTGACTGCTGTCTAGTACCAAGAAAAGGTTCTTGTACCTGAAAAACGGAGCGCTCCTTGTAAGATCTTTCCTTTTGAGTCCGATAGGCAAATTATCTGATGAATAAACTCCTTAAAACATACTGTTTCCATTTTCACTACAGTAGTAAGCGTAATTGTCAACTTAACAGATTTTAATAGATGAAGGCCTGGTTCGATAGTTTACAAATACCTCCCCGCAGGACAAGCTTCAGACAGAAACCTTCTAGGATTTCTTATAATCATATCAGCAGACCCTCTCCAAGTCTAAGATTTTCCCCTCGGAGAGGCTATCATTGCGTTGTGCTACACATAGCTGTGTGAGTTCGCCCTGGTGCAGAGGCAGTGAGATTGTCTTTAGTCTTACTTCTGTGCAATAATTGCTAGCAGTGCAACAGGTAAAGTGGGAGTAAGTTCAGTGACTCTGTGCTTTCGCAAAATTACTGGAACGTTTGCAGGTAAATGTTTCATTCTTTCTAGACTGTAAATGTGAATACACAGCTTCTCATTGCTCCGTTGACTCACTTGAATATAAGTTGACTTCTCAGCATCCTTTTTAACGACAACATCAAGCACTGTCAGAATGCCAACATCCTGAAGCAACTCCGTGGAATTTTTCCATTTTTGTGCTCCAGTATCGTTTGGAACTATTGGCCATTCATGAAATCCAGCACGGCTCAGCACATGTAAGAAGCCGTCGCGACGATTTTCTTGGTGTGGAAACTCTGAAAGCAGAAAGTTGATGTAAGCTATCATTTGACGTAAGCAGAAAAAAAACTTTTCTCATGCCGCCTGAAAAATGGATTGTTAAGAGATGTAGAAATAAAATAGAAGCTAGATCTCTGATATCAACCTTTGCTATACACAATGAAAGATTCTGGGCAATCAAGCAAAGGCTGCAGTAGCAGAACGCTCGTAGCTGTTATTTTGCCAGATGGTTCGACCACACGATGGTGCGCTAGGCCGCCTGGTAAGTTTCTCCGCTCTAGCTTCTCTCTATTGCTCAAGCAGCTGGCGCCATCTATGAAAGTTTCTTGTAATAAGATATGCCCAGTAGTAATTGTGTTGTTATATACAACCCTCTTCGCCCTACACTTTCAACGTTGAAACTTGGTGGTTGTGCTAGAAACATACTTTACAGAACGAATATGGCCAATGTGCTACGTTTTAAGAGAAAACTAATAATAGCAAATGTGGACTAGATTCCACAGCGTATAGGAAGAGGGAGCCAGTCACGGCTACTCAGCGTCTCTTTATTGCCAAACAAACTTCTTGTGGAGTATAGTGCCATCAACGTTGCTATTTCTCTAGAAAAATTGAATTTCATTCCCCGAAAGTTTAACGATGAATGCAAGGGCGTCCTTTAAATTGTCGGTAATGTTTCGTCACCTTACAACACTATAATACACGTATGCCCCGTACTTAGGAGTTACTATACCGATAAAGGCCGCATACCTACGCACGTGTTATAGAACACATA
This sequence comes from Amblyomma americanum, assembly GCA_030143305.2. Lineage (NCBI taxonomy): Eukaryota > Metazoa > Arthropoda > Arachnida > Ixodida > Ixodidae > Amblyomma > Amblyomma americanum. Next base: position 200,863 of record JARKHS020020429.1, read on the forward strand.
GGCTTTTTGGGCCACACTTTGGTTGAAGTCAACGAAGGTCATCTCTTCCATGATACCTTCAGAGGGAAAAAAAAGATGTCACACTTATGAGATCGGACACTTATATTTCTAACGTGTGGTGGTCATGATAAGACATTCAATGGTGTGGTATTCCGGTTTTAGCATTTCAAAAATGCCAAAAAGCAAAGGGAGACGCCGTTTTGGTGGGCTTCAGAATAATCTCAACCCCAACCAGTGCTTCAGCTTTTTATCGCCCAAAGTCACAAATTCTTATTATGCTGTCTCTGCACCGTCTACTCGCCACTGCATCGAGCTTGCGTATGATTTCTGCATCTTCTATACGTATAATGAATAATTTATGTATGGCAAAATGACTCTTTTCGGCATAGCTGTGGCCCTCCGTACAGGGCCCTAGTGATCTTTCAGGCTTCAGGCAGGCAGCGCCGGCCACCACTGCTCCGGTGTTGGTGTTTTGTTTTTTGAACACTACCTCTGTGTTAATGCGAAAGCATTACTAGGCTATGGCGGCACCGGTAGTGTTTGCAAAACGTCTCCGCAAAACGTGGAAGGAAGAGTGGTGTGGTGAAGTATATAAAGCCAGTGGTTAAATTATATAGAGTTAGAGTCGTTAGTCTATAACATTAATTGATAATTAGTGACCCGAATTAAATGCAATAATAAACAGCACTAATTAATGCGCCAAACTTATGTTGAATATTTAGACCAATTATAGTGCTAGTCAATGCTGATGAATATTTAGGATAATTAACTAGTATAAGTAGTGAGACAATGTGATATTATTAGGATATGACGTCATCCTATATTCTGTTGACGTCACATCTACAACCAATTAGAGTAAAGTAAAAACGGAGCCCTGAATGTCGGTGTCTCTGAAGTGCGATGATACGCAGGGTTTAAAACAGCTCTAAAACATGCCAGATGACGTCCAATGGACAACAGCTACCAAACTAGAAGCCTCCAACTTCGCAGCAAACACTAATGCTTTCGCATTTCTCCAATGCAGTATCTGCAGGGCTAAGTTTTTTTGGCAGCCCTTTGCAACTATTTAGTATAGTCAGCGCTTGCGAATCAGACTCTCACAGGGAGCAAGTTCTCTGAAGTTAAACTTAGATGATATTGTCCAAGTTTAAGCCACAGCCCAACAACTCTTCTAACAAGTGTTGCGGCAAAAATAGGTCTGCTTTTGTTGGATATAATAAACTACCTAAGCTACGCCTATATATGCCCGCTGCACGCCCGCTGCACGCCTGAAACACAGCATGAGGGAAGGTAGGAAGGTAGAAATTAAATAATATGTCAAATTCAAATTGAGTTTATTTGCGTAGAAAACAACTAAGGGGGCTCAAAGAAAAATTGAAGCAAGGTCACTTGATCGCGTTCAAGCCCCTCTTTTCATGGCATGCATTATATAGAATTATAAATTGTACAAAGAGGACCAAGTGAAATAACTCGCATTTTGCCAGTTTTCCAGTTGTACTATTCTATATGTAATAAGCCACTACAAACTTACAGTATAGCGAAATTATATATACACGTTTTTAAAACAAACACATAAACAAGTTCGTGAGGTTAACCAGATAGGACAAAAGCAAATAGCGTGTTTACAGCGTTGATAAATTCGGTGGATTGATTCTTGCTACCCACTCAAGAACTTAAGTTCGGAAATGTTATTGCAGTTAATATGAATTTAATAGAGTGCAGACTTTTAGGTATGTTCAAAGATAGTGACGTAGTGTTTGTTGGCTTAGCGTTTTCCTTGAAAATGGAATTTTCCAAGGCTGTGAAAATCGCGACTCACGAAGGATTGTAGGCTTGTTTAAGTGCGCTGTTGCATTAAGGTCTTGCGGATTTTTCTAAAGTTGTTGTTTGTATCTTTTTGTAAATGTACTGTGCACTCTTATTATTTTGAGCTGAGTAAAATATTTGTCATTGTGAGCATTTGAGTCAGCTCCTACAATATGACCAGTGGTCTTTCTTGTAGTAGATGTATGCGATTTAGATTACGTGTTTGTTGTCCCAATACAAGAAAGCAATAGTTGATATCAGAAAAGTTAATGCATTGTGCATGTGTAGTTTCAAAGCTTGTTGTAGGAGCGAGTGGAAAGAGAGAAAGAGCGGCCGCGTTGGAGGGGCCCGTAATAGTCTCGACAACATAACAATCTTTACCATGCACTGACATCGCAAACCACACGGGCGCCCTTGCATTTCGCCTTTATCGAAGTGCGGGCGCCGCGGCGGGTTTCGAACCAAGGTACTCTGGCTCAGCAGCCGAGCGTCCTAACCACTGAACCACCTGTGTGCCGAAGTTCCGAAGCCAAGCGATTATCCGGCCCTTCAGTCTCTCAGTTGAGTGTCGCTAAACACAGTTACAATTATAGCTGTAAGTATTAGTTTGCGTCTCCGGGGCTATCCAGTTGCATGAAAACATTTGATTTGACCTTTCATAGAGCTGGGAGTAGGCGCATAAAAAATAGATCGATTGCTAGTTGTTCGTTTTTGTGGTCATATCGATCGCTCAAAATTTACGAGGCATGCGAAAGTTTAATACTGGCTGCTATATGAAGCCATATTAGATAATTTTGGTGCAATTATAATTTTCCTTGACACATTTGCAGCTTAGATATATGGGAATGATGTGCCTCTACGTCACACAGCTCATAACGGCATTTTGCGCTTGGTGTTCTTTCAAATGATGCTATGCAATTCCACGACTTCGGGCCGATCAAAGGCCCCACGCCATATTTACTTAAGTAATACGTCAACGTGAGTGTGTTTCTGTTCTCATGCGTTTGTATGGCTAGAATTTACGAAGCAAGCGCGATGATGCGAGCCCTCTCTGCGTTCTCACTTTTCAACGTAATTGAGCATCGAACTCCTCTTGCTGACAGCTTTATTCCTAGCTCACATCAAGAGCTGCATCCCATATATCAATGTTAAACATTGCAGCTCATGAATGACCACGCCCTAGGTGACGCTCAGCACTGTTTGGTTCAAGAGTACAACCACTCTTGAGGAAGCCCAGTGCAAATCTGTAGTAATTGATGAAAACGCGTCAAGTCTCGCCTATTAAGCAAATGGATTTCCGCGTGAGCCACTGATTTCATATAAACAAACTACTAGCTACATTTTGTGAACGGTCAACGTGAAGAGCGGTGCTTTGAGCTTGCCAGGACAAAAAAGCAAAAGGTCGCTCTTCCGTGCAGTGGACCCGTATCAGTTTGCTCCGGCGTCAGGCTATTACACAATTCAGCCGCAATAGCTTTCGTGCTTAACTTAGTATTACCGGCACACGATAATTGTTTCTGATCGTTCATCGCTTAGTCTTCCCGTTTTTGTTCCAGGTGAATAAAAAACGAACTATACCCTCTTAATTTGTTAAACACTGCATATTACAGGTTAAAATCATCCAAACAGAGCTTTTCATGCTCTTTGCTTTAAACAAGCAGAGCACGCCTGTCCAAGAGAGAAAGCCTTGAGGACTAGTGTAGACAAACGCTTAGAAAGCGATATCTTACGCTTCATTTTTCGTGTTCGCTGTCCTTCGAGCAGTTCCGCCACACTATACCAGCCACGAGATGATGGCTTATGTTTGCTGGCCCAGCCACCACAAGCATAGGAGAAGAAATTAGAGCAGGGATCAACGCTGCTGTTTATAGATGCATTGATAGCATTGCTGAAAGGAAAGCCACACGTTGTGTTGGGTAAAGATGCCGTGGTAAAGTGATAGCATTAGCACGCACGGGATAGTTAGACACATTTTGGGTAATCCTACAGGACCTAACGTACGCAACTTGCCTTGAGATATTCTCTCTTGAGAAGGTTTACAAGGCTTCATTCGCTAGCCTACCTCTTTGACCGAGTTACCGGCAAAAGTTTGCGCCTCTACCATATCGAAAATCTTTTTTAAAAAATCGAGCTAGTCGTTTTAAAAGCTTGATTACTCGTTAACTGAAATTTTTAACGGGATGTTTCTTATCATGATTCATTGAGTTAAGTGCAGACAGCAGGAGCGAATGCACTGCTTTAGGAGAAATTTATTAACATTTATTTCTCGCACGGCAGCAACAACTTCTACGCGGCACTATCATGTGCAGATTATACCACCAAGCGCAGTGCAATAATACCGATTCCCGAAAACGGTTGTTTTGTAAAATGTTTTAGTAGGCTATGGCATTCTTCATTCGTGTATCTTTAAAATAATAGCTAGCTCTTTAATTTATTCAGTGCATTTATAGAAAACTTACAAAAAGTGGGTATTTTGTAAGTTATAAATATTGTCGCCGACAAACGTAGGGCGGCACGAAAAGGGGCTTTTTTAATCAGGCCAGAAACCCAGCAGCGCGCGTTCGAACGGGCACGTCCTCTTCTTCGCTCCCACACGAGCCCAGTAATGCCGCTCGGCCGCATGGCGGCGCTCGCAGAATGTGAGCAGTGTGGCATTGCCCCCCTCCTTTCAAGAGGCATCGCCTCGATGCCTCCGGCAAGGGGGATAAAGAGTGTGCAGACACCGAAAGTGCGATGGCGTATGGTGGCAGCACTGAATGTGAACTCCGGAAGGGGCTAACGGGCGTAATACGGTTTCATGCGGGACACGTGGACGACTTCAGACTTGGGCGGGCGAGAAGACCGGACAACTCCTTGCGGGTACACTTCATAATTCACATCGCTGAGTTGACGTAGCACCTCGTAGGGGCCGAGGTAGCGCCGCAGAAGCTTTTCAGAGCGACCGCGCACACGTATAGGGCTCCATACCCAGACGTGCTCGCCGGGTTGGTAAATCACCTCCCTGTGGCGGAGGTTGTAACGCCGGGCGTCAGTTGTCTGCTGGTGGCGAATGCGTTGTCGAGCAAGGTGGGGAGCGGCTTCTGCATCGCGAACGAATTGGTCAGCGCCTGGGACAGACGAGGGGGTACAATCCGGGAGCAGCATGGCGTCAAGCACGGTCAGGGCATCTCGGCCATACACCAAACGGAAGGGAGTGAAGCGCGTCGTTTCTTGGAGGGCGGTGTTGTACGCAAACGTGATGTAAGGGAAGTATTTCGTCCCAGTTGCGATGGTCAGCGTCGACATACATAGACATCATATCTGCGATGGTCTTGTTCAGCCTCTCAGTACAGTCCATTCGTTTGAGGATGGTAAGCAGTCGTTTTTCTATGACTGGTGCCACTAAGACGCAGGACCTCGTGTGTAAGAGCCGACGTAAACGCGGTTCCCCGGTCAGTTAATACAACCGCGGGGGCGCCGTGGCGAAGCACGATGTGGTGAACAAAGAACTGTGCAATTTCAGCCGCGGTGCCACGGGGAAGAGCCTTGGTTTCACAATAGCGGCTTAGGTAGTCCGTGGCAACAACAATATACCAGTTTCCCATGGAGGACACCGGGAATGGGCCCAGTAAGTCCATGCCGACTTGTTGGAATGGGATTTGCGGTGGATCAATTGGCTTCAGAAGGCCGGCCGGTTTTGTCGGTGGTACCTTCCGTCGTTGACACTCACGGCAGGTTCGAACGTAGCGTTGGACGACCGCAGCAAGCCGTGGCCAGTAGTACTTGTGGCGGAGGCGTCCCAATGTTCTGGAAAAACCGAGGTGGCCAGAAGAAAGGTCGTCGTGGCATGCAGCGAGAACTTCCTTACGAAGCACGGTTGGGACAACGAGGAGATACGCAGTGTCGGTCGGACCGTAGTTTTTCTTGTAGAGGACTCCATCTATTAAGCAAAACGACGAAAGGCCGCGCCAGAAGAGTCTGGGCGGAGACGGAGCGGTTCCTTCGAGGTACTCGATTAGAGGCAGCAGTTCGCAGTCGGCCCTCTGGTGGTGGGCAAGGTCGGATGTGGTGACAGCGCCGAGGAAAGCAGAATCGTCGTCGGACTCATCTGGTGGGCACGGAAGAGGAGCTCGGGAGAGACAGTCTGCATCGCTATGTTGCCGACCCGACTTATACACGATGGTGACGTCGAACTCTTGCAACCGAAGGCTCCACCGTGCAAGTCGCCCCGATGGATCTTTGAGGTTCGCAAGCCAGCACAAGGAGTGATGATCGCTGACGACTCGAAACGGGCGGCCGTACAGGTATGGACGAAATTTTGTGATTGCCCACACAGCAGCGAGACACTCCTTTTCCGTTGTGGAATAATTCACTTCGGAACGGGACAAAGTGCGACTTGCGTATGCGATCACGCGTTCCACACCGTCTTGCCACTGCACAATCACCGCACCGAGGCCCACATTGCTGGCATCTGTGTGCAGTTCCGTGTCGGCCTGCTCGTCGAAGTGGGCAAGGATAGGCGTAGATTGGAGGCGGGCCTTAAGCTCTATGAAAGCTTTTTCCTGATCATGGCCCCAGAAAAAGGGTTCGGAGTCTTTTGTCAGGCGAGTCAGCGGCTCTGCGAGCTTGGAGAAGTTTTGAACGAACCTCCGATAATAGGCGCAAAGCCCCAGGAAACGCCGCAAGCTTCGTTTATCTGTTGGCTGGGGAAATGCAGCAACGGCGGCGGTCTTTTCTGGGTCGGAGGCTAACGCCCTGAGCGCTCACAATGTGGCCAAGAAACTTGAGCTCCCGAAATGCGAAGTGGCACTTTTCAGGCTTGAGAGACAGACCCGCAGAACGAATTGCTTCGAAGACGGCACGCAAACGTTTCAGGTGCTCCTCGAACGTGTCGGAGAAACTCACGACGTCGTCGAGATAGACAAGGCAGGACTGCCACTTCAGGTCAGCTAGTACGGAGTCCATCATACGTTGGAACGTCGCAGGGGCTGAACACAAGCCGAAAGGAAGCACCTTAAATTCGTACAGTCCGTCAGGAGTAACGAAGGCGGTCTTTTCTCGGTCACGTTCGTCGACCTCGATTTGCCAATAACCACTACGAAGGTCGAGTGACGAAAAGTAGGTAGCATGGCGGAGGCGGTCTAATGAGTCATCAATGCGCGGCAGTGGATTGACATCTTTTTTGGTAACGTTATTGAGACGTCTATAATCTACACAGAACCGTAGGCTGCCGTGCTTCTTTGCGACGAGAACAGCAGGTGACGCCCAAGGGCTCGTCGATGGTTGTATGACGTCGTCGTCGAGCATTTCGGCAACTTGGCGGCGGATAGCATCGCGCTCCTTCGTCGAAACACGATAAGGACGCTGACATAGCGGTCTCTGGTCACTGTCGACGATAATACGGTGCTTAGTTATTGGCGTCTGGCGAACCTTGGATGTTGATGCAAAACAGTCGCGGAAAGAGTCAATAAGGCTTTCCACGCGGCGTTTCTGATTGGTCAGAAGGTCAGGGTTCACGTCGGTCCTAATGGCTGTTGCAGTGTCCTGTTCAGCTATTTCGGGGGCCGTTGTTGATAAGGCACATTGACCGGCATGCTCGCCAAGTTCTTCAAAATGGGCAGTCACCGTGTTTTTCGTCAAATGTTGGGGTTCACAACTAAATTTGGTCACTAAGAGCGTGGTACGCGCGTGAACAAGGTCGACAAGGGCGCGAGCAACGCAAACTTGCCGAGACAGTAGCAGCGACATATTCGCTTCGGCAATGCCCCGAGTACCGGAGCTGGTATCACACTGGACTGTGACAAACTTGCTTGCTCTCGGCGGTATCGTTGTGTGGTCATCAGAGATGCGTAATGGTGCTCTGTGCGGCTCGGGGTCGGTATCAACGGCTCGCTGTGTCGAAAACGATACCAATTGCTCGTGCAGGTTGATGACCGCCCCATACTCTTTAAAGAAGTCCATGCCGAGAATCAGTTCTTTAGAGCACTCTCGTAGGATGGCGAAGGAGCCAGTGAAAGTTGCACCGCGGATCTTTATACGGCTGGTGCAGACGCCAACCGGCGTTACCACATGGCAACCAGCTGTGCGTATCTGCGGCCCATGCCAGGGTGTTAGAACCTTTCTGAGGGTTGCGGCTAGGTTACTACTCATGACAGAAAAGTCGGCTCCGGTATCGACGAGTGCAGATACGTCATAGCCATCGGCGGCAACAAGAATTTCGGCGGCGGAAACAATTGTTTGACAATTTGTCGGCGAGGTTTTTGGTGCCGTCGTCGATGGGGTCGTCGCTGAGGTCGTCGGTGAGGTCGGCGGTGGGATCGTCTTTAAGGTCGGCGGGTGGGGTCGTCGCATAAAATCGTCGGATGGAGGCTGTTCACTCTCTGCGGCAGCGGCGGTCCTACCCCCAGAGGTCGCCGTCTTCAGTTTTCCCGGCGGGGACACGTGCCTCTGAATTGGTCAGATGATGGTGCATGACTGGGTGGAGGAACTCGTCTTGGAGGCGGCGACCTAGACTGGCGTCATGGAGGCGTTGAGGGCAGCACATTATCGGCCAGGTACTGCTCAATGTCTCGCGGTCTCTCACCATAGCGCGGTGGAGGTGCGCTCGGTGGAAATCCTCTTAATCCCATCCGCCGGTAGGGGCAGTTGCGGAGGATATGACCGGGCTCCCCGCAGTGGTAGCATAGTGGCCGGTTGTTGGGTGTGCGCCACACGTCAGCTTTTCGAACAGGGCGCGGGTCACGGAGCTGAGCGGAGGGAAAGTACCCCTGCGTTTGTTCGGCAGCAGGGCGGAACGCATGTGGAACTGGCGCAGGTCTCAGCAGAGCTTCACTGTAGCTCATGATGTACGGCTCCGGCTGTGGTGTCCGTAGGTCTTCGTTGTAGCTGCTGGCGTACGGCTCCGGCTGTGGTGCCGGTGGTGGCTGGACTGCTCGCCGAATTTCCTCGCGGACGGCATCGGCTACAGCTGCAACACTGGCAGGTGGAGCATCTAAGCGGAGGTTGCGCAGTTCTTCGCGAACTACACTCCTCACAATCTCCCGAAGGGCCTCGTCCCCGGCGACTGGCAGGGACGCACAATAGTTTCTGGCCGCAACACTTCCAGGACGACCGTACTGCGCACTGCGTTCCTGTAAGGAACGTTCCATGCCTGTGGCTTCTTTAGCGAAGTCAGCGACGGTTCTTGGTGGGTCGCGTATGAGGCCAGCGAAAAGCTGCTCCTTCACACCACGCATGAGGTGGCGCACCTTGGTAGCCTCTGGCATGGCATAGTCAGCCCGATTGAAAAGACGTGCCATGTCTTCAATAAACATAGCGACGCTTTCGTTCGCCTGCTGTGACCTGGTGCGAAGGGCGAGTTCGGCATTTTCCTTGCGTGCGTTTGTGCTGAAGGTAGCCAGCAACTGACGGCGGAACGCTTCCCAGTTCGTAAAGGATGCCTCATGGTTCTCGAACCATGTCTTCGCAGAGTCTTGGAACGAGAAATAGACGTTTCGTAGTTTTCGGTCGTCGTCACACTGGTTAAAAGTGGCCACACGGTCAAAGCTGGACAACCAGTCCTCGACGTCCTCAAACCGATCGCCGTGGAAGGATGGTGGTGAGCGAGGGGTGAGAACTACAACGGGCGGGACAGTGCCGGAAGGCTGGCCTGTCTGACTGCCTGTAGTAGACGTCATGGTACACACCGGCCTCGTCAGTGGCTGACACTCAGGTTGCAGGCCTCGCAGGCGGCGGCTCGCTTTGTGGACGGATGTTGTGTCCAAGCGTCGCTGATCAGCATCAGAGTTGCCCTCGGGGTGAGCGTTCAAGGAACGATACCCAGTGGCTCCACCAAAATGTCGCCGACAAACGTAGGGCGGCACGAAAAGGGGCTTTTTTAATCCGAAGACCACAAACCCAGCAGCGCGCGTTCGAACGGGCACGTCCTCTTCTTCGCTCCCACACGAGCCCAGTAATGCCGCTCGGCCGCATGGCGGCGCTCGCAGAATGTAAGCAGTGTGGCAATATATTTATGGTCAGTTGTTCATTTGTCACTTCCGCTTTTTATACGCATGACAGGACTTGCATGCAGATCCAAAGGTTCACAGGTCAATCGAAATCTACGGCTCTGCGACGGGCAGCATTTTTTTTGTCCGTGATATGAGTATTTTTGAGAAATTTGCGCCAATGTGCTAAATCATTTTCTGAACATACTTTACACGATATGATAGAGTAAACTATTCACTTATTTTGCTCTCTGAACTTATACGCAAAGCACTTCTCGAATAGGGAAGCATTCACTTTTAAAAAAAGCTACAGAAATACCTGGGTCGGGAGGAGAACCACCTTTAACTTTCAGTTAGTAAAACTGCTTAATCATCAGGATTTGCAACACCAAGCAGTGACGAAATCGCGTCCTGTTTTTTTTTAATTTTGATACTTGTTCACTCAGGGCTAAGAATCACCGTTGCCGCGAGCTCAGAAACACCGGATTTTTATAACGTATCTCTTGCACTAAGGTATACTTTCATGTATTTTCTACTACGGTTAAAAGTACCACATTATAACTTGGATACATTTTTTTTGTCTAGGTAGCGTTAAGTATCCCACGTGATTACAGTTCCATAGCCAACCGTGAAGTCATAGCCCTTAGCTCACGATTTATGTTTACTTGAGCACTCTGATAACGTGTAGAATAAGTGGAACCTCAGTCGCAAGGGCAATTCACAAGCTGCGCATTGCATTGAAGGTGGGGTTTTTATTTTCAAGACCTTAAAAATTTTTTTTATACCCTATAATAAAATTAAGTGAAATATTAACGTCTTTAAATGTTCGTGTTTTTCTAAAAGAACTGTATTGTGCCGGCAACTCTTGGCAAATTCTCTGAAAGAAGACGATGACCCCGGAGCTTGAGGTTCGCTTGCAGACCGATCCTAGTCATGGCGGTCGCATTTCGATGGAGGTGAAATTCTAGAGTCCGTGCGATACGTTACAGAACCCCAGGTGGTCGAAATTTGCGGCGCCCTTCGCTACGGCATCTTTCTTAGTCTGAGTACCTTTCGGACGTTACACCCCCATAGACTAAACTAACTTTACTTTCCTCCGCCTACTCGGCCTTATGTATTCCCGTAAACATCGGACCAACGCTGAGAGGTATACTGACCATGTCGGTCGCCCCCGGCCGCTTGAATAGGGGGAGATTTTCTCGTTTGTAATATTCGATCTGACCGCTCCCACAAAGAGCACGACTATGCCTTCCAAATCTTTTGTTAGAAACGCGAGCCCACCTTTATTATGGATAACGTGCTTGTCTAGCTTATCCGATTTTTTACAGCGCCGGAGCAGTGCAGCCAAAAGCGCTTTCATGCCCCAACAGAGCAGGTCGATCTTATATACGAGATTCGCTTATCGGCGTTTGGGTTCCTTCAACTTGCCCCGGCCATTCCACGGACCTGTTTTCAATGTAATGTGCAACGTCCTTAAGAAGGTATCCGCGAGACCTTCGCTGTCGATTTTAGTACTGAACCGATGGAACTGGAATGTCGTACAATGATCCACCGTTTGTGCCTATGCAAAAGCGCGAAGAATGCCTCCTTTTCTGAAGAGAGTAAATTATACTATAGCAGCCACGCTCGGAGCATTTTTCAAAAAAGGAACACGACTCTGAAGCGGGTGGCACCGTTTAGGACCAAACGTGGGGCCCGGGCAGTTTTTGCACGCAGGAAATTTCGCAGTTCCCCTTCAGCCAGCACCCTGTGTTAAACACTATTTCTAGCTGGTAATAAGAAAACTTCTATTTGTGAGATGATAATTACTGGCCATTTTGAATGCATGTATTTTGTGAAAAAAATTAGGAACTCGAGCACAACATCGCTCGAAAAATTCATCCTTATAAGCGTAGCCTTGCAATCAGCTGTTCATATCTGAAGAGGAATGTGAAATCGAAACAATATATATACGTACCTCTTTCCTGACACACCGGTGTTCTGCAGACGTTATCATCATCTGGAATACAAACACAATCTATAGCACACGTAAACAAATTTGCATTAAGCTGTATAACAAAAAAGTAGCGAAGCCGTTCTTTGAACAGCTGTGTTCTAAGCCGTATGATAAAATGGGCTTGGCCTTTGAAATACGATTTCGGTCATAAATACACTCTACAAGCACATGCTCTCAGATATAGAGTGAGGAAATCTTTTGTCAACTTTGCATAGTGGTGGCGGAAAGACATGTCTGCAGAATAATATAAAAATCTTCATCATATTATGTTTCTGATCAATGCCATTCCTTTTAAACAGTGCAACTAGAGCTTTCAACAGACTATTCGTTCAGATAAGCTATTCAGTCAAGCATAAGTCGTCTCTTTTAGTCTTCATTGAATTTAATTCAGTCCTTCATTTTTTGGTGTGGTCAATAATAGCGGCAATTTTTTTTTACAAAACGTACCTTGCGATCTCTTAAAGAGGTATTGTTAACACCTATGTTATAGGGATTTATCTAAGCAGTCATTTCTGTTTACTTCTAAGACTGGAAAAAACCTGCACCCAATTAAAATCTCCCAACATCTTATTCTTTTCTGCCCAGCACTCGTGGTGCTTATCGCCAATGATATTCCTTTTACAACATCACATTAAACTGTCATACAATAGAAAATGTTATTGGGAACCTCTCACACGTGTGATTCCATGAACTTACCAGTCAATTCTTCGTATGGCTCTGCTCCTGAAGGTATTAAACTCCGCCAAGTTACTAATATAAGAATGAGTAATATGTTCATTGCAGATGGTGTTGCAGCAGGATTCACAGAACCTGTTTTCTGAAACGAAAAACAATATACATAGGTACGCCAGATTAACAAAGCGGCCCTTTTTTGTACAACCTGGAACTGAAGCTTGCTAAAGCGAAAACTAGCTAAAAACGTGTCAAAACTTGGTTAAAATGTATACTACTTCCGAAAAGGACGGCAGTGCCCATTACAATAAATATTCTTACGCTGCTATCGTCTCCAATGGAGCTTACTTATACGAAATATGTCACAATTATTTGGTGTAATCGCTATTGCTTTAAATTTTTCCGCATGCTGTGCTACTAAAACACGATGTGTTTAAGCAAATCTGATCTCAAGCCAAACACAGAACAGAAACTTCATCACCATGCTCATCTCCATGATCATCTCCCTTTGTTCCCTCTCCTTTCTATCTCTCCGTCCGTTCTCCTTCCCACATATAGGGTAGCATACCGGGCGCTGCCTAGTTAAACTCCCTGCCTTTCTGTTTGTCTTTCTCTCTCTTAGCACCGTGCACGTATAATGATATTTTGCAAACCAGCAAATGCGTATAGCACACTATGAATAGACGCCCTCCTAAAAAATAGCTAGAAAACACCAAGGCAATTCATTGCTCTTGATTTGCACTAGGATGTCATTACTCCTTGTTTTTTTTCCTTGACCCACTCTTCCCTCTTCCTGTTTCCTAACGCTACACCCATTATTTTCCTTTCCATAGTTGTCCTTGATTTATGTTGAACCCATTTCGTTAGCCTCCAGTTTTCTGCCCTATAGTAGGTGAGCGCCGGTAGGATAGAGCTTTTATATACTTTCCACATGACGGATATTGACAAAATGTCATTCATGATTTTAGACAACCTGGCCAACACGCTCTGCTACATTTTTATTCTTCCAGTTATTTCACCCTTGTGTAACGAAAAATCGATGACTACCTGCCCTGAGTCGGCGTATTCCCATCCAACTTGCAGCACCTCCTTACCAAATTTAAACTGCTCCTCCCTTCCATAACTTTTACATAGTACTTTGGCTTTGTGCATAATAAATTTTAGATCACTCTTTCTGCTCTGCCTGCCTAACGCATTGACCACACTTCGAAGTTCTCCTGAGTAACTCAGGAAGACAATGTCATCAGCTAATCGCCGATTGCTGAGGTATTCGCCATTAACTCTTGTATTCGGTTGTTCACAACTTCCGCCCTGAATGCCACCTGTAAACAGGCGGTGAAGAGCACTGGTGATATTATATCCCCCTGTCTCACACCTATCACTATTGCGATTTTATTGCTGCCTTTATGGAGGACTTTGGCAGCTGTGCATCCGTTTAGATATTTTCCACTATTTCTACATGAGGCTCTTCTACACACTTATTCCACAATTCCAGCATGACTGCTGTGGTTTCAACTGACCTAAATGCTTTCTCGTATTACATGAATGCTTTATAGAGGTGTTGGTTATATACAGTGGTTGCTTAAACTTAAGCCTCTTGAAAAATGCTCGTAAATGAGTATCCTGGGAGGTTTCAGTCGCCAGCTTGCTTGCGCGAGCCTTATCTTTGATTGGCCCTCAGCAACACTTCGTACAGAAAGAATATATTGATCATTGATGAGACAGCTCAAAATTATGCTCATAAAGTTGTGAAAAAGTCGGTCGTTGCCATATTGAATTTATAACTTCATGCAGTGCAAAAACTCCTGGCCAAAGTTTCTAATGTCGGACTGTATGCTACAGCAGGGGAAACCAGGCTCACATATTTGCCGAACTTTGATCATTCTTTCTCTGCATTTTATGCTGGCTGAGTGTGCACTTGTCTGCTCTGGTACAGCCGTGAAAATGCTGCCATGCATGATCAAATTCTTGGTTAGTGTCCAACCGGCTGTTTAATGGTACTCAAGATGCTGAGTGTTGAAATTTGCTTTGCTGGCGGCTCGGAATGTTACATGTGCCTCTAATGCAGCACTGAGGACCGGAATAATCATGCATTGTTAAGTTTGTGGTCTTGGATTCGATTGATCTATTATGTTTAACGTCCTAAAAGACTCAGCCTATCAGGGGCGCAGCAGGGGAGGGCTCCAGAAAATCTCGACCACCTGGCGATCTATATCACGCACCGATATCGCACAGCACACAGGCCTCTATAATATCGCCTCCATCGAGTTGCGACCGCCGCGGTCGGGATGGAACTCGCGTCTTTCGGGTCAGCAGTCAACCAGCACTGAGCCATCACGTTCTCTTAGGTTCTGGTCTTGAATACTGTACAAGCTCCATAGCATGTATCATGCGGCTCGCCGTGGCAGGAATGCTTCCTGATACTGCAGTGAGTATGGAAAAATATGCATTGAAGTTTCAGGTCTGGACCCCGAATGCTATATTCAGGCACATAACATGTGTTCATAAAGGTTCCCGTGCCAACAGTGACATGATTTACAAATCCAACAGCACTCATAGATATTGTTACGTGACGGTAAGCAGGTGAAGACAGGACTATGTGACATATGGCGATGGAATGATTTAATGGCGGTGGGCCTAGCTCGAGCGCTCCGTGCCGCGCCACTGCCATTTTATTGTCCTCTAGTCCGTGACACTACTCGGGGCTGCCGAGCGATAGTCCCGACCGCATCCACTATAAGAACGGCCGTGAAGGTGCAACGCAGGACGTGACGATAGGGGTGACAGGAGGGATCAACACAGAAGAGAAGTAGATGCACGGCTGGCCGTCACGATAAAAGATGACCAGACGATCGGATGAGCGCTGGTCCAGGAAGCTGCCGGGCCGTATATAAGTGACCTTGAGCCGCGACCGATGCCCATGAACACACCGAACGGCATGGGCAGGGGCTGTGTTCGAATATGTTGGTGGCTTCTAGGGTCGGTGGGGTCATCAGTTCGAGTTGCGGCGAATCGTCATGTTGACGTGTCTTCTGGTCGGGGCGGAGGACGGGGCTGGGGTGAACGGCGTGGTCGATTCTGGTCTGGTGGGCTGGGACACTGCCGGGCGGTGCGGACAGGAACACACGACCGACGACCTCGGCACACGCAGGACGCCGAAACTGCAGGGCCAGGTTGGGGATGAACTCCGCCTCTCCACCAAATGTTCCGTGACGGCAAGCAGATGAAGTCAGGACTACATAACAGATGGTAATAGAATGATTTAGTGGCGGTGGGTCTAGCTCGTCCTGAGCCTGGGGCCCAAGTTTGCAGAACAGCGCTCTGTGTTGTGTTCCTTCTTTTGTGTCCCATCTGTCGCGCTGTTATGGATCACCATGAACACCAACTCGCCCAACAACTGGTATTGCCGAACTGCATTTTTATAAATCCACACTGCCCTAAATGAAAGCACAGAGAGAACTCATGCAGGAATAAATTTTGGGCGCAGCATCAAACTCGTTTGAGAACGTTCACGCCAACACCCATAATGAAGGATTGTATTCAACATGTTGATCAGAAGGAGAATTTTTTAAAAAAATTGAAGCTGGTTCAATGACGTGAGGCATCTATGGAGGGCGTGGCACCACGGAAACCTCCCGGCTGTCAAAAAGCTAGCCGTTGGGAAGAAATAATCGAACTGGCACATTTTGCACATTGACGGAAAGTTTACGCTTCTGCACAGTAAGTAAAGTTCTCTCACTACTACGCAAGTTCGACGTGGTCTATTGCTATGAAGGCTTCGATTTTCATCAACGTATGTGACTCTGATATGAATTATTTTGTCGCCATGAGAAGTTATTGCCATATTGCTGTTCCTGAAGGCGCTATGCGACGCCTGCGCTTTGGGAAAGGTCAAAAACTCATTATTGAGATCTCTTTATACAGGTCGAAAAAGTTAGGTCACAAAATAAAAATATCTTTTCACATGATATTCCAATCATTAAATTATAAGACAAGTAACATAATGTCTAATTTAAAGGAACATAATTAGATTCAACTCGTTTCTGAGGCTTTAAAGGTGTATATAGCAGCCGTTCAACAGACGTACTGATCACATATGGTTTTTGTACAAAGGTATTCGCGAAAAAGCTGTCCTGTATTGCAGACCTGCTTGAATACAGCTATTTTCACAGTAGATTCTTCAGCACAATTCGAACTTGCTGCGTGTTCACCGCTCTTTGTGATCCCGCTAGCAGTCTATAGAGGCGTACTGCGATGAGAATATATCCGTGCATATTCAACGCCAGGAAAATGTTCGCAAAAATGAATGGAACTTACACCTGATCGCGCCGACCATATATCACAATTGATTTTTTATGAATTTAGCAACGCGCATAAGCGCGTTGATGTGGAGCATCCGATTTGATCATTTTTGATACTGCTTAAAAATCATCCTGAAGCTTGGCATAAAAATGCCACCACTTCTGGCAGTTCTATTTTTCCGACAGATGTATTTTAATTCAATAAGAATCCTGTGTTTTGGAAGACCGAAAATTGGTGGGCTTTCATGGGCATTTTTATAGTTAAAAGAAAATATTCAACAAAGGTCATTTGGATGAAATATAATGTGCACCATTACTACGAACAAGCTTCGGGAATAGAGAGATCCATGACGACACCCATAAAAAATTAGCCGGAGTTTCACTGCTCTTAAACTGATGTGCGACGTGCGAACACGCGGCGACGTAATCGGGACCCTATAGCAACGAGATGGCGGAAATCACAAAAATGTGAGCTAACTTTTCGGGGGTTGCCTGGACCGACGTTTTGTAATTGACACGGGTCAAATTTGGAGGTCGCCATTGTGTCGGGCACGCCATTTATGGGGTTGCGTCAATTTTGGTTTTAGTCGTGTGAGGTGATATTCCGGGGTGGCCCGGGCCAAATTTTGCAAAAGACCTAGCCAAAATTTAGGGGTCACTGTAGTGCCGGGCACGCTGAGTTATGACTGCACATCCATTTTGTTCGAGAGTTTTTCAGGCCATGTTTCGAGCGTCACCCCGGCGAAATTTTCTAAACGACCTGGGCCAAATTTGAGTGTCGGCATCGCGCCCGGCATGACCACTTATGGCTAGACATAGATTTTGTTCGAAATCGTCGCAGGTCAAATTTTTGGGGTCGCCCAAGGGAAAATTTTTAAATAACCGGGGCCAAATTTGCACGTTGACATCGTGTCCCGCATGCGAAGTTATGGTTGGACATAGGTTTTTTTTCCAAACCGGCCAAAAAATGTTCCCAGGGTGACGTAAAAATTTTTTAAATGACCCGGGCGAACTTTGGAGGTCGTCGTCGTGTCGGGCAGGCTCAATTATGATTGAACATTGATTTTGCTCCAAATCATCCTAGGTCAACTTTCGTGGGTCGCCCTGGCCAAACTTTCGAAAAATGACCCGAGCTCAATTCGGAGGTTTCCATCGTATAGCCCACGAATAATGACGGACATTGATTTTTGTCTAAATTGAACAAGGTTAAATATATAGTGCGGCCCAGGACAAATTTTGCCAATGGCGCGGACCGAATCTGGAAGTCGGCAGCGTATGGGGTACGTCCAATTATGATTGAACATCGTTCTTGGTCCAAAGGCGACAAGATCAAATTTCGGGTGTCACCCTAGCCAAAGTTTTCTAAATGACCCTGGTCATATTTTAAGGTCGCCATTGTGTCTGACAGAATCAATTAATATTGGACATCGATTTTGGTCCAAATCGCTCAAGGTCCAATTTCGGTTCTGCCCCGTGCGAAACTCTTGCCGCGTAGCGCGCAGTTGCTATGGCAACGAACGATGCACAAGCAAGATGCGCCAGCAGTTCTTTTACTCATTTGGTCGATCGTTTCAGAGTTTTCGCATAATAAAGCGAACAGTCAATGAAACCGAGCTGAACATGAGGAAAATTTATATTCTCTATTTCATGCGCTTTATAAGCGGAGATTAGCCATGTAATCACTTCTGCGTAAAAAATAACTAGAAAATTAGCAGAAAATTCAGCACAAAACTTACCGCCTAAATTTTAATGCAGCATTCCTATAAGAAATATCCTCAGTGTGCACGAAAGGGGCGATGATCGAGTCAACCGAAAATAGCTCGCTGCGTTTTCCTTAACTTAAGCAGAGCTTTTACATTAGCCTCCACTTTTCTGCCTCTTATGTAAGTTCCGTTAAGATAAAGCTGTTTTAAACTTTTTCTTTAGGAAAATCGGTAATCTGCTATTCATGATCTCAGACACCTTGCCAAATGCGCTCCACCCAATTTTTATCCTTCTACTTATTTCCCTCTCATGATCCGGATAAGCTGTCACTACCTGCACTAAGCAGACGTACTCTGTTACCACATCCAGCACCTCGCTGCCAACTTTGAGCCGCTGTTCTCTTGCTACACTGTTGAACATTACTTTAGATTTATGTACGTTAATTTTTAAAACCATCGTTCTCTGCCTATCTTCCTAATTGACCCTGCTTTGCAGTTCATCTCCTGAGTAACTTACCAAGGCAATGTCCACAGCGATTCACAGATCACTTACGTAATCTCTGTTAAGTCTTATCCCCTACTGTCCCCAATACAGGCGTCGGAACACATGTACAGAGGCGGTGAAAAGCATTGGCGAGATCATGTCTCCGTGCCTGACACCCTTCCTATTTGAATTTTATTGCTGGCATTATGAAACACTTTGCAGTAGTTATAAGGGAAAGTTTCGAACCCACGAAAGGTTGCTAGTTCCGTCGAAGGAGCGGTGCGACTCCTGGACCGAGACGTTCAAGACGAAGTAAGGACGAAGGCGATAGGTGTGCTGTCTCGTACGAAGAAGACGTCATCATACTACGTCCTGCCTCAAGACGAACGCAAGGCAATTCGTAGCCTACAGGCTAACGATGAAATTGCAATCCTTCTTGCGGATAAAGGCAATGTAACGGTAATCCCTGACTGCTCTTCGTACCAAGAAAAAAATGGAAGCCTTGCTGGAGGACGAGAATACCTATCGCCGGCTACCAAAAGACCCCACGTCAAAGGTGCAGACGTCTCTTCAGAAAATGCTTGCAAAAATCTTCGAGGGCCTTCCACCATCCATGAAACGCCTCTACTATCAGCTGCTTTGTACGAACGGTTCGGCACCCGCCATATACGGGATTCCAAAGGTTCATAAAGAAGGCACCCCTCTACGCCCAATAGTAGACTTCAGGAGGTCTCCTGTGCACTCTCTCTCGCAGTACCTTCACGGTGTTTTGGCTCCACTGGTTAGAAAGACAGAAACGAACGTCAAGCACTCGTCCGATTTCATCGACAAGGTAAAAGCCATTGTCCCTGAAGACAACTACATGCTCGTGTCTTTTGACGTCTGGTCACTGTTCACCAGCGTACCTGTCAATCTGGCCGTTGAAGCTTGCAGGCAACGCCTTGAAGATGAGGGCTCATGGCAAGATGGGACCCCTTTCGACGCAGCAGAGCTTTGCGAGCTATTGCGCTTCTGTCTCGCTAGCACCTATTTTACTTTTAATGGCACCTTTTTACCAACAGACCTTCGGCACAGCAATGGGAGCAGCAATCTCGGTGACAGCGGCGAACATCACGATGGAAGTCATCGAAAACAAAGCCCTAACCACTTTCCAGCTGCGACCAAAAATATTTCTAAGGTATGTGGACGACTGTTTCTGTGTCCTAGAGCGCAAGCACATGGCCCTTTTTCGGGACCACCTGAACTCCATTGAACCCTCAATCAAGTTCACTTTTGAGGAAGAAACCGACGGCTGCCTCCCATTCCTGGACACCACGGTAACCCGTACTCCGACTGGCTTTGTATTTAATGTTTACCGCAAGCCTACGCACACTGGAAGATATTTACATTTCAGTTCTGTGCACCCGGTAGCTCACAAACTGTATGTGGTTGTCTCCATGATCAACCGTGCCAGACAGGTCTGCAGTCAAGATGCCAATCTAAAGAGCGAAATGAAAAGAACAGAGTCTGATCTTCGAAGAAACGGCTACCCTCTTTCCTTCATCAGGAACACCGAAAGAAGAATGCCAGCGAATCAGCCTGCCTCCGAAGAACGCGAGAGCACAGAAAAATCAAAAGAAAAACGAGCTGCTGTCCCATAAGAAGCGGGAATTAGCGAAGCGCTTGCACGTATTTTCCGCAAGCATGGTGTCAACATCGCGCACGTACCCGCTGGCAAGGTGCGAACGGAACTGGTGAATGTGAAGGACAAGCTCCCTCGTGAAAGATTTCCAGATGTTGTGTATGAGATTAACTGCGCCGATTGCTCATCAATATATATCGGTGAAACAAAGAACTTCAGGAGACGTCTGAGAGAGCACCAGACCGACGTCCGAAACCGGAAAGCAGCATCTAACGCCATCGCCGAGCACGTGCATGAATCCGGCCACCAGATTAACTGGGATTATGTAAAGATATAGAAAACAGAAAAGAACACATCAGCACGGCAGAATCTTGAGTCCCTTATCATACAGACATCGTCTAACAGATTAAACAGGAACGACGGAATTCTACATCCTGTCTATGCTGAATCATTCAAAACGTTACTGGGTGCTAAAAAAACAGATCCATGCGCCGATTGCTTCATAGTGAACAAGGAAGCCGTATTGCTCCCGAAACGTCTTTTCACCTTTTGACTTTGGCCAGTGACCAGCAATCTGCATCACCATGATTCCTGACCAGATGGTATGCCGCCAAACCCTCGACTACATATATTGTTCTTGTAATTTCTTTATTGGCACTAATTTATAATTTCTTAGTACCGCGCCTCTTAAGGTATTTGTGCATGTGTGCGGCCCTGGCAAGCCGCAAGATAGCCAATTGGTTCCTCAAGCCAAACAAGTAACAACTTTTTTAACAAAGTGAACAAAGTAAGGATATATAATTTCTTCACTGTGACGCATATTCAACAACAGTGCATCGGACAGCCATGTTCACAAGTAATGCACAACTATAAAAATGCGTACATATTTATATATTTTTACAAATAATATAAAAAAAGATTTAAAAGGAAGCAATTACATCAACTTTGACGCTATCAGAATTTACAAGAATCGTAACAAACGGACGTTTCTTAGTGCTTGCTTCGCACTTTCACCGCACAAAGGCATAATTCCTACTGAAAAGCACAATTTTTGCACCTTTTACCATATTTCTTGTACATCTTGGCAATGTGTAAAATTCGGTTTTCCTTCGGTTAAATTTACTTTGTTTACACTTTTAAACACATTACTGCAATGCTGTGTTGTATATATGGTGTAATCAAGGGACTCCTCTATGGGTAAACGTCTGCAAGTTTGGCTGTGTTATATTTGTTCATGTCATCGGTTGAAATACCGTATGTCATATTTTTTATACATTAATAATTTATTATACTTTTTAATTCTTCGATGTGCACAAACAAAATTCATAAAAGGTGATTCTGTAACGTAATATATATTTTCTATTTCATTTCTACAGTAATTTTTCTAACTTCGGGGTTCTGCAGGTTCTGATGTGGTACAGCGGTGCTGACAGGGTCCTTAGCTTCCGACATACTGACTCAAGCTACTTATTCTAAGTTAGGACACCATCAAACTCAATATCAAATATTTTTCGCAGGTGCTGTATTGAACAGGGATGAATATAGAATTTGTTCATATCTCAGTGTGCAGGATCATTGGTCATGGATCACCCAATTTATTGTTAAGATTGTGGAAGCACAAAAGCTTCATTTTTGATTACTTTAAAAAAATGTCATTTTTTCTCAAATCAGCCAATCATTTCGAAACATCATACTGCGCATAATTACATGCCGCGCAAATAATTCGATGAGGCAAGACAACGTAATGTCAGCTCAAAATCGATAGATTATTGATTTCAATTTGGTATCTTGAGGTCACTCATTCACGTATAAATTAAATAGCAGAGACTCCGGTGAAGAAACCTGCGGAACTCGGTATATTAATAATTATGTAGCTATAGTATCTTCTGATATTTTTTTATCTTCTGGAAGATAAGAAATTGGGCTGTAAGATATTTGAAGATGTTTAAATGTTCTTCCGGGTAAAACATTTTCTGCAAGATAAGATGATTGTAAGATACTAGAAGATATTTAAAATGTCTTCCAGTATTTTCCGATTAGACTATTCTAGACCGTGATTCCTCCTTGTCTGCATGACTGCTGAGGATTACACAGAGCAAAAACTGTAATAAACAACGCATCAACCACTCTTTCCCATTTAAAAATTTACTCACACACTACCTAACACAAACTTTTGCAGCGAAAGCTACATTGGCCACGAATTCGCAGTTTTGCAGTGGTTGCATTCCCGCCGTGGTCGCACCGCACCACGTGAACAACCACGTGACTGGTCACGTGACCAACCACAGCCCCGCGCCGCCGGAAGCTGCTCCGCACGATGTGGCCGACCACGTGATCGGTGAAGGGAGCCACCTCCCGCACACTCACTGAATAAAAACAAACTCTGTGTCGAGGCTGGGAATCGAACTAGGGCCTTTGGCGTTTGGGGCGGAGATGCTACCACTCCGCCACGACGGCACATGCAATGAATGCTCGCCGTCGATATGTTAACTCTTCCGAACAAGATGTCGTCGCAATTTCGCTACGTATATCCTGGCCTAACAGAGCTAGGCCATCATCAGTTTTGCACATTTATCTGCAGAGAACGACATAATCGTGCAGACCAAATTTGCAGACACTTTCTGCGGGCGCTACATAACAATATAATGTTAATAATGCATTAATAAGCTGATTTCCAGCTGCCTCGTGCCTCTCTTCTCGGACGTCACCAGAACGCAACTCGTATTCATACTCAGTGCTCATACACCTGAAAAACTAGCTACCCACTATGTTGGCACCATTTCTCGCACCACCACCGTGTTTTCCAATTGTTTTCGACGTATCTGATCTGCATAGTTTGTTACATAAGTGCCGTATTCTGTATGTATAAATAAAAAATCCAACGATGTGTTGTTTAGACCGACTTGCATTGGTAAGGGCTAATTGTTCGTTTCTGCCTCATCGGGTCCAGGTGTTGTCTGCCGGCTTCAGACAGCAGCCCAGGCCTGGTGTTTTCCTTTGAGGAGTAGCAAAACAAATTGAGTGAACGTTAGAGGCTTAAACGTGATCAGGACGAGCTCATTGGCAACAGCGACCGAAGGGTCTGGAATCGTGCAAGAACCCGATACCACACCATGACGGCTCTCCGCTTCTAGGCTGGTAAGGCAGGGGAGGGATTTGCCACCTTTCTCGCACGTCTTTGGAGAAACGCGCTCACAGCTACGACGCTGCGCGCCTCGGAAGGTCGTAAGGACCCACATGACAGCACGTCTGCGCAAACTCCAATGGCTTCGGTTACGGAATACGTAGACGCATTCCAATCCCTCGGTGAGACAAGCTGCCGGTATTCACCAGCCCACAAAGGCAAATATCCAATCCGGTTGGGGACATGGCGACGACAGTGCTGAAGCTTTTGTTTGAAAGTGTTTTGAACGATCATGTTCACACAGCGCTTTATTCTTTTTGCGTTCTTCAGTGAGAGCGCGTTTATGTTGAGTTATGAGCTGGGCTTCACGACCGCCAGAGTTAGACCTCTCTAGAGCAAGTATAGAAGGCAACGAGCTGCTCGTCTCTCTAGCCCATCCATGTTATATGCGTCTATAACGAAACCGGGTTTTAAATGCCCATCGACTGCTTTCACAACAGTCCTCGGACCCATTATTATTATGGCAAACGCGCGCCTAGACCCGCGGCAAGATTGATCTACGGGCGACATGCGGTGTGTGCATTTCAGAATATTTAACCACGTGCGGCGAGGATTTAGGGGCTTAACGTCCCAAAGCGACTAAGGCTATGAGGTACGCCGTAGTGAAAGGCTCCGTAAATTCCGACCACTTGGGGTTCTTTAACGTGCACTGACATCGCTCAGTACACGGGCCTCTACAATTTCGCCACCAACAATATTCAGCCTCCACGGCCGCGATCAAACCCGCGTCTTTCGGATCAGCAGCCAGGCGCCATAACCTCTACCTAACCAATAACTGTAATGCAGAAACTTGGATGGTTAAGACACGTTTTAATTTTGTACTCAGGACCGAGATTTGTTTCCTCGGCCACGGTGTCTGATATGCAAACACGAGGACATTGAAGCCGATATTCATCGCTTACTGTGGGACTGCCCAGCTCTCAAGCCTACAAGGATCCGGCACCTGAAGGTAGCGAGTCTTTCACCAGCCAACCCTGCTTCATGCGTCGCCTGGAAGCCGGTACCGTAACATGGTTCTCTACTGGACTTCATCAAATTAGCTAGACTTTTTTCATTCATTTAATCACTACTACATCTTTCATCCCACTTTCCCCCAACAGTGATGCCATGGATCAATAAATTTCGCTTAAAAAATATATAACAAATGTTAACTTTCATTAAGGAAGTGAAGCTGATCTCGGAACAAACATGATTTCCTGATATCCCAATCGCGCACCGCAGAGGTGGCCTAGTGGTTTTAGGATCCTCCTCGCATGCGGGAGGGGCGAGGTTATATCCCCAGTGACGCCAGGTACCCATCGGTGATATAATGGGTACAAGCTTTCCCCTGGTCTGATGCTCGGGTCCTTTAGGGTGAAATGCTTAGGAAATGGGTCTTTGGCCCCACATTGTGCAATGAAAGCCACCTTGTGCCATGGCTCTCTTTGGCCAAAGCTACCCTTGCGCAATAAAAACTCAACATCACCATCATATCGCAATCGCAGTGAGAAAGAAATGGGTATGGTAACGCTCCGTAATTCGAAAACAAGACAATCAAACTTTTCTAGGAGAATATAGTGGATTCAAATTGGGCAAGCGCGTAAGAGATATCATATAGCCTGATTATAATGATGATGATTCATTTGAACTCAACCAACATATTGTGTATGCAAGAACTACGCCACACCCAAGTCTCGTGTTTAGCATCACTGAGCATCAGGTCATCTCAGTGAAAATTTGAAGCCGTTACGTTTCTGATTTTCATCGTCACCTAGCCACCCCGTTTGCTGCAAATCTTAGGGTGAGACATCGATGAAGGTTGGACTAGATTTGGAAAAGAAGGTCTTTCGCATATCTGCATGGCACGATGTAGAGTGCCGACCACGCGTGAATAAGCGTGTGCACCGAGACATGGGTCTATGTACTTTCCTATTTTAGAGCTTTGATTTGACCTCTTAATGGAGGCTCGCCCCAGGTGTGGCTGTGACGTCATACCACGTGGCTTGTCGCAATTCTCACCGCTCGTTCCGCCGCTTCGCCGAACTCATCTCCGAGCGCTCGCTTTCGCCACGTGACTGAGCACGTTATTCGCTCTTACTCAATAAAAAATTAACTGTTGTTTAACTACTGCTGAGCCTCGTTAGAGATCAAGAATTGTGCTGCATCGGGCAAACAGACGCGACTGGTCGTCTGTAACGTGGAGTGTGTTTCGCACTGGCAAGTGGCAGTTTAACGGTTGTTCGCGTGAGGTTGCACACCCAATGAACGCTCCGGCCTGTTACCGCAGTGACACGTGTCTGTCACAACGTTGTCAGCGCCGATACATGCAGCCCACATCTCTCTCTCACCAACGCCACGTACCTCAAAGCGCGATTGAGGCGACCGCTGACCCAGGGAGCCGGTTATGCTCGCTTCCTTTGAAAACTGAAAATTGTTTTTTTCTGGGAACGGAAAAGGCACAGTATCTGTCTCACATCTCGGCGGACACCTGAACCGCGCCGCAAGGGAAGGGGTAAAGGAGAGAGTGAAAGAATAAAGGAAGAAAGACGGGCCGTAGTGGAGGGCTCCGGAATAATTTCGACCACCTGGGGGTCCTTAACGTGCACTAATATCGCACAGCAGAGAGCGCCTTTCCGTTTCGCCTCCATCGAAACGTGGCCGCCGCGGTCGGGTTTGAACCCGGGGCCCTTCCTGTCCTCAGAATCATCGAAGTCTAGAACGTTGTCAACGCCAACTCCAGTGAACTCAATGAACGCCGAAGGCCTATAGCTTCACTGCCGCGTTTCCTCGACAACGTTGTCAATCCGAACTCATGCAGCGCACATCTGTCACTACCGCCGCGTAGCTTAAAGCGAGACTGAGGTGCCCACGGTTCCAAGGGGCCAGCTATGCGCCTTTTCTTTCCTTTCGAAGCTTCTGCTGTTTATCGGTTTTGGCATAGCTGAGGTTCGGCGACATCGCGTGGTTCTTCTTGCTTCAAGGTAATATGAAACACACGCCGAACAAGCTATGGAAGGGAGTATAAAGCTTTTTGTTTGAAAAGACATCGCTCATCGCCTAGACACCCCTGAGAGTTAGAGCCAGATTCAGTCACCGGAATGAGTTCTGCGACTGAGCAATAGACACGCCTGGCTACTTCTAGCGGTGCCTACGACAAAGAGCGTCACGAAGCTGCGTTGGTTAGAGAAAGCGGGCTCGTGCAGTTGATTAAACCGATTATGAACGGGAGGTACGTATGCAGAAGCAGCGGCACAAGCAACACGAGTGTCTCGTGAGGAAAAGGAAGCGGACACTGCCAACGCTCCGCGTCGAGATCGGGCACTGGTTGGTTGTCAGTAAAAGCGCTGAGCCTACGCCAGTGCAGGTTGATCAAGAGTCGATTCGTTGCCTGACAGATCACGCCATACGTTTACGTAAGTGGGAGTCTGCTACTGATCGCTCCCATGGGGAATGCACGGAGAACCCGTTTGGCCACATGTGCAGTGTGTGCGGTCGAGTGTGGTTTCAGCGGGGCTTAAGCACAACGAGTGAGCCAATACTTACTACGCTTCGCAGTGCACTTCCGGATTGGGACTAAGGCGTTTCGTCGACGTTGAGCATGTGCAGCACTTGCAAGGGCTTCCTCGCCAAGCAGAAGATTCCACTGTATAGTGTGAGCAATGCTGCAGATATGTGCCTGCGCCGGCCGGCTTGTCAGTGCTGAACAATGTGGCCAAACAGTTGTTCTCGCTGCGGGTTCCGTTCTTGCAAATTCAGA
Source organism: Amblyomma americanum (assembly GCA_030143305.2). Taxonomy (NCBI): domain Eukaryota; kingdom Metazoa; phylum Arthropoda; class Arachnida; order Ixodida; family Ixodidae; genus Amblyomma; species Amblyomma americanum. The sequence goes on from JARKHS020020429.1 coordinate 228,330, forward strand.
AGCTAATGAACTGGTGAAGTCACTGAGTATGCTAATACGACTGCCGAAAGATTTTGATTACAGCGATTCGATAGAAGGGAGCCCGGAACTGAATTTTTAAAGGCCCGATTGGATCTAGTGTAGCCTCGGCGCTAGGCCAACGGACTGTCGTTTACGACGACGGCTTTGTGTTAACATTGACACCAGGCGAGGGTAAACGACGGGTTAGCGTTCAGTTCGACACGCCCGCCAAGGAGTTATCTTTTTTCTGAAAATTACCTCGGGAGCGCGACTGACATTAAGCCGGTAATTAAGTCGACACCCTTCAAGATAGCTTCTAGAGAGATACACCGCCGAGATAGGCGCGGCGCCTTGCCGACGCACATTCTTTACATAGCCATGAACGTGATGCATTACTGCTTGTCCAGCAACGTGAACGTCCTGTGTAAGAACAATCCAGACCCCCGGAGCCCAAGGCGGTCTGACGTTGAAGAGGCTAAAAAAGAGAAAGCACTAATAGACAGTGACCTATCAGTAGCACACCGAATACACTGAAGTACTGACACAGGAAGGAATCTGAGATTTTCACAATCATCAGACAGTTCGGTAAACCGACGGACGCACATTCTTTACATAGCCATGAACGTGATGCATTACCTCTTGTCTAGCAACGTGAACGCCTTGTGCAGGAACAATCCAGCATCCCGGAACCTAACGTGGTGTGAATTTGATGATGCTAAAAAGGTGAAACGACTAATAAGCATTGACCTATGAACAGCTCATCGAATACACCAAAGTACAGATACAAGAAGAAATATGAGATTTTCGCAGTGATCAAACAGTTGGGTAAACCGAGTGTATTTCCAATGCTATCGGCTTTGACACTGCATTGGCCTTCGCTTCAAATTTGCAAACCAGCTTTAAGGTTCCACAGTCAGAGACGGCTGTACAGGATGAAGACGAAATGTCTAGGAAATACGCGGCAACATTGGTTAACAAGGATCTGACCACATGTGTAATCTACTTTGATCATACAGTTAGGATGTTCATGAACATCCAATGGAACTCGCTGGTTGGCCCGATTAAGCCGTACCACGTGGTGGAAAGTTTCAAAATAATTATATTCCATCTCCGGGGTAGTGCTCATGCGCACTTACTTTGCCTGAACGATGCGCCCAACGAGGAAGATGAAAACGATGTCTTGCAAATATGGCGGCCATGGCAGAAGTTCGTCTACATAGACTTCTCGACATGGCCGTCTACGTGTCAGCAGCCTTCAGGGCCTCTACATCCAAAACAGTGAGGAAGACTACCACTTTCGCCATCACATGAAGAACGTCGACAGAGATTTGGCGGCTGAATTCGCCTGGCTAGAGCAATATTCTCTAGCTACAGCATACGACCGCTGCTTGAATCTTTTAGGCTCTTCTGGCCATTATTAACCGTCGCATTGATATATACTTGGTCTCTGAGAGCGCACGCGCAAGATATTTGCCGGGTCACGTTCGTTAACCTAGCCGTTGTGGTGGTTTGAATTTGGTTGGGTTTAAGAGGCTTTAACGTCCCAAAGGAACTGAGGCTATGAGGGACGCCGTTGTGAATGGCTCTGGAAGTTTTGACCACCTGGAGTTCTTTAGCGTGCTCTGAAATCGCACAGAACACGGACCTTTTGAATTTGGTCAACATCGAAATTCGACCACCGCGGCCAGGATGGAATCCAAATCTTTCAAATCTGCAGTCGAGGACCATACCCACTGAGCGACCGCAGCCGATGTGGTGCTTGTCACGGAAACCGGTGTTCTCAACAATGCTGTCGTTGTAATGCTTAGCTATAAACAATTGGCAGTGGCTCACTGGTCTGGATAACGCATTAAGAGTGCCGGGGTAGCAATATATGTCACTCAAGATCAAACTGGAGAAGAATTCATCCCTGCCATGCAGTCCAGACAAGCAGTCCTGCTCGATAACCTCGAAGAGCGAACTGAATGTTGGCGGTGTGTACATTGCACCCAACACCACCGTCGCAAACGCCTTGGAGGTAGTGCTGACGTGTATGCCGTGCTAAGATCTTCAAGATCGGTCGATGCTACTGCTCAGGGATGTCAGCAAGAGAGAGTCTGGCTTATTTGTCAAAACATAAAAAGAGTTCGGCCTAAAACTCGCCTCTGACCTCGGCGTTTCAACCTAATGAGCTAACCCTGCAAAGAAAATTTATTATTAACAAAAGGCCAGTTTATTTTGGAGCAAAACGTCTTGACGACTGAGAATCGCTTATTGCTGTAGAAATAATTTCGCTACATTTTCCCTACCGCACAGGCACTATGCATGTGGCACCGATACATCATTATCCTCTCTTCGCGGGATCGTCCCAGAAGACAACATGATCGTACAGTTATCCCTTTCGTAGAAGCGACCTTAGTTGCTTTATCAAAACCTCTCTGGCCAGAACTTATCATGCTTTTTATGCACCACTAACATCAAGGTGCTTGTTGTGGTTCCTGGCAATCAACCATACTTGCATGTGTAATGTGAGCTGGAGTTTGACGAGACTTCATATAACTCGCATTAGGTATAGAATGGTGAGGTGTTTTGTCGCTTCGGTGTTTTGGGGAGATTCATACTACAGTGCAGATTCGCTCCTGCATTCTCCTTGGGTATGTTAATGAAATTGTAGCTATCATGCTCTGCACGGTAGTTATATGATATAATAGAATCTTCTCTTCATCAAGTCATCACTACTTGATGTGTGAACTGCGCTTGTCGAACATGCACGGATATTTAGATATTTCTTCCTTGCCTTTAGGAGAAACGTCCTTGCATATACTAAATTCTATTTTCTATTTTGCAATTGAATACAGCCACCTGGTAACTGATCGCTAAATGTACGCGTGACCAGGCATTTCAGTAATATTTGGAGATATGTACGCTTATTCGAGCTACTGATTTTATGAGGCTTTTTCGAAAGAATCCGAAGTCCAAAAACTTTCCTCCGCGGTGGCTCAGTGGTTATGACCCTCTGCTGCTGGGCCGAAAGACGCGGGTTCAATCCCCACCGTGGCGGTCGAATTTCTGTGGAGGCTAAATACTAGAGGCCCGTGTACTGTGCGATGTCAGCGCGCGTTAAAGAACCCCAGAGGGCAGAAATTTCCAAACATCTTTGCTACGGCGTCCCTCATAGCGTGAGTCGCTTTGGGACGATAAATCGTCATAATCCATAAACCAAACCTAACCAAAAATCGTATGAAATATGCGCAGCGTGAAATATATGAAGTAATCTTGAAGAGAACATTTTTCGTTATTATCGCTGCTCTGTACCATACCTTTTTATGGATGTAAATATACAGCACCACAAGAGTAAAATGGCTGGAAATCGAAATATGCAGCCAATATTTTTTGCGTAAACGTTGTTTTAGACGTGGAAACTTAAGAAAACATAGAGTAGCGCTAAAAACATCTCCACACATGTTTCGCACATACAGAATTAGAAATGGACGCATTTGTACAAGACATTGAATTTTTTTCTGCCGCAAAAATAGCTTTGTCGCTCCTTATGCCCTGTTCTTAGATGTGTACATCCCTGACAAGGTCTCGAATTGTTTTAGAGTCATGATCATAGATGAGCTTCACAAATCGATGCAAATGGTTTTAATGGAGGCATTTGAAGCAGATGTTCTCTAAATTTAGATAGAGTACTGCTTGTAAGCAAATTCCGCTAGTTGCCATAGAACACGTTCAGAGTGAAAACCGCATATATATAAATCATGTCTTCTGCGGAAACTTACCTCCCCCCAAATTCTGTGGGATCGTTTCGTCGAGTCAGCCCGAAAGCGGTGTCAGCAGACCGATTTATGCACAACCGTCCAGCTTATACTCCTGAAGTGAGCGTTGTCTTCTACGTGTTGCCAAAGCAACGCTACCTCATTTGACAATGATCTATGACGCGAATTCTATAGGAGATCATTCTGCACTCATAAAATACCAACAATTTCTGTAATAAAAAGTACTTTATCATCTTTGAACACCATACAGAATGTGACTTCTGGAACTAAGATGAAATGAAAAAATAAAATATATTTTATTGTCGTCTACGATTTCGCAAAGCGATACAAATGCTCTTCAGTCTAAAAGCAATCTTTCGAATTTCAAGGACTGCTGCCAACGTAGCTGATCTGGCGCTCTGGCGCTTTCGTCAACATATATTTAGTGGCGCTCCGCACTGGAAAAAATACTTGCTTACACTAACTAAAAGTTCGTCCCTAAACGGCTCTAGCAATACATCTGCCAGTCAATAAAAATAAACAATGAGCCTCCGGCGATGGCTCAGTTGTTATGGCGCTCGGCTGCTGACTCGAAGGACACTGGTTCGTTCCCATACCGCGCGGTCGAATTGCAATGGAGGCAAATTCTAGACGCCCGTGTATTGTACGATATCGGTTCGCGTGAGAGAAACCCACGGGCTCGAAATTTCCAGACACCAATGCTACGGCGTTCCCTAGAGCCTAAGTCGCTTTGGGTCGATAAATGCTCATAATCCATAAACCAAACCGAAAACCATTTGCAATATGCACAGCATCATATATATGAAGTAATTTTGAAGAAAGCATTCTTCGTTAATGTCGCTGCTCTGCAGCACACCTTTTTAATGATGTATATATATGGCGCAAGTGTAAACAGACTGGAAATCGAAATTTGCAGCCACTATTTTTTTTGCTTAAAGGTTGTTTTAGACGTGGAAAATAAAGAACACATAGAGTGCGCTAAAAACATAACTCCATGCATTTTTTGCATATACAGAATTAGTATAATGACGCATTTGCACACATGACCTTTTTCTTGCCGCAAAAATAGCTTTGTTGCTTTTTATGCCCTGTTTTTAAATGTGCACATTCCTGACAAGGTCTCGATGTGTTTTAGAGTCGTGATCATGAATGAGTTTCAAACATTGATGCAAATGGCTTTAATGGAGGAATTTCAAGCAGATGTTCTCCAAATTTAAATAGAGTCCTAATTTTAAGCCTAAACGTACCTCCCCTGAAATTCTCTGAGATCGTCTCGTCGAGTCGGCCAGAAAGCGGTGTCAGCAGCCCGATTTATACTCAACAATAGAGCTTGTACTCCTAAAGTAAGCGTTGTCTTCTACATGTTGCCAAAGCAACGCTACATCATTTGACATTGATCTAAGGCGCGAAGTCTTTAGAAGATCATTCTGCACTCCTATAGTACCAGCAATTTTTGTAATAAAAAGTGCTTTACTTACCACCTTTGAACACCGTACAGATTGTGAGTTCTGGAACGGCAATGAAATGGGAAAATAAAAATTCTCGTCTACAATTTCGCAAAGCATTACAAATGCGCTTCAGCCTAAAAGAATTCCTTTGAATTTCAAAGACTGCTGCCACCGTAGCTGATCTGGCGCTCTGGCGCCTTCGTCAGAATAGATTTAGTGCCGCTACACAGTGGAAAAATACTTGCTTATACTAACTACAAATTCATGCCTAAACGGCTCTAGCAATACTGATGCCATTCAATAAAAATCAATAATCCGCCACCGGTGTTGGCTCAGCGGTTATGGTGCTCGGCTACTGACACGAAACACGCCGGGTTCGGTCCCGGCCGCGGCGGTCGAATTTCGATGGAGGCAAAATTCTAGAGGCCCGTGTACTGTGCAATGTCAGTGCAGGCACATGCGGCAACTCAGTAGCAGTAGGTGCTGAAAGGATCTCATTTGGAATACTCGGGCACCTACATGAAGAAACCCTTGAAACTGCCCTGTGCCTATTTAATGAAATATTGGCCGCTGGACGTCTTTCAATGACGTGGAAAGAAGCGATTATTATCGCTGTTCAAGCAAGGCAAAGAAACCACACTTGCGGCCAGTAATCGGCTATATGCTCTAAAGAGCTGTTTATCTAAGCTCTTTGAAAAAATAATCAATCGTTGACTTGTGCATTTCCATGAATTTAACAGTCCTTCTGTACGAGCACCAAGCTGGATTTAGGGCTAACCTGTCAATCACTGTCTAGCTCGCTGCCTTCAAATCTTCTGTAAGGCAGCTTGTGTGTATAAACAGTATTAATCTGTTTTATTTTATCTACAGAAAGCATACAATACCACATGGCACTGTGGTATCATCCGTGACCTGTTTGTTTTGGGGATCTTGGGAAATATACTGACCACCAATCAGAGTTATCTGTCTGGACGAACATTCAATGTCTGTGTTGAGAATGCATATTCAACGCAATATTTAGAAGAAAATGTGTTTCTCAAGGCGGCGTTCTAAGCTTCAGGCTTTTCTATTCAAAATGAATTTATTGCAGAGCATCCTACCTAGATCAATATACCATGTACAAATAGGCTACAAGTCACGTATTATGTCCATCTGTCAGCAGCCATTTCAGCTAGGAGTAAATGAAGCAGCAAAGCGGGCGGACGAAAATGGTTTTAAACTCAACTCTGAAAAGAGAGCCAGAGTACTCTTCACAAAACAACGCAATATTACGCCTAGTTGTGATATCACACTTAGCGGGCACAGTATTGCTGTCCAAAAAGAGTACAAATTTCTTGGCGTCATAGCCGACGAAAAGCTTACATTCATCCCACACATTAAGCAGCTGCCTCCGGCTTTTTAATGTTTTTTATATAACAACTCCTTAATCCCAAAACTACTCCACTTTGGGGCATTCCCCTAACAACTTGACAAACACTGTTCCCACTTCGAGTTGATGATCAATTAGCTCTCGCCCTAGAATAAGCCTTTCATCTCAATTAGGCCAGTTTGTAGACCAGCTGCTCTGGTGACACGATGGTCCCGGGTTCAATACCCGGACCAGGACATTTTTTTTAACTTAGAAGGTAAACAAGCTTTATAGCTTCTTTAGAGCCACCTGGCTGCGTGTGGGTGGATGCCAATAAGTAATTGCTCCCTCATTAGGAATTCTATATGGCATTAGAGTTCACATAAGCAGAAAACTCGGCAGTGACTACTACGAGCTTGCCTGTTTGGTCAAGACTGTGATAAAGTCAGAGGGACACGTGAAATTACCAAGTGCTAATTGCTCGCCGGGGTGTGTGGCGTCATGAAACCGCGTGATATGTCACCTGACGTGGCCGAGCGACAGATAATCAACGCGAAAACAAATAAACGCTGCACTTCAGAGAGCGGAAGTCGATCCCGTGGCGGCGCGTGCAGTTCAGCTTCGCTGGTCAATGCATTACTCCACTACATCATACCTGCAGCCTAAGATCCAATGTGTTATAGTGCCAACCTCTCGCGCTGTGATGTGGATGGCGTCGTCTTCATCAGCTACTATCTCTGCGCAAATCAATCGAAAACCAAGAACTCGTGGCGCTTGCACCCACAAACCGTATTTCGAACACTTGGAAACTTTATACTATACAATAGTTAGGGGGAAACGAAGGCGCCGCGACCTCATCATTGGTTAGCATGAGCACCTGAGCTAAGCGTATGAGTTGAGCTCCAGCGACGTGTCTGGAATAGATGAACAACCTTTTGGAACTGCTTTTACAGCTGCTAGCTGTACAAATATGGTCTTCAAGTGCCTGTACACCAGCGGTGGACTTACCCAACCGGCCTACCGAACCGAAACATACAACTAACGATGTGATACATAGAGCAGAGAAATGCAGTGTATAAAGTGCGCGCAACATTAGCCAGCTTGCTCTGACCTTATTGTTCAGCTGTGTGAGTGGGTGAGAGGCACACGACTGTGCTCTAGTAGCAACACAGTACCCAGATGAACTAGCACATACACCAAGAGTATTGAACAGGAAGATATATTTTTTTTTCGGAATTTAATTTATTTACTGCATAAACCCTTGCGTACGACTTTAGTGACACGACACTCTCTGACTTTTTGCTTTGGAGCAATCAATATATATCATCATATTAGAGCGCCATTTTTTCTCACATCAAAATTATTGAAGGTCTCCTTTCTGCGCTAAGTGAGGGTGTCGACTATAGTATGTTTTTAGAACAGAATGACACTACTATGTAACCGAATGCATCCGTATTTCACATGCAAGCCTTTTATTGAAAAGTCCATGACTGCCTTGCACCACCGATGCTTGGAGTACAAAAAGCTGTTTCTCGAACGACTCGCAATGTTTATACAAATGTGTTAATTGAAATGGTCTCAGCACACTTGCTTGGCCGCTTCATAAGTGCCGCCGTCCTCTTCTTCATCCAGTTATTCACAAGCACAGAAGAATGCTTCGGATCATAATTCTGTTGAAACACATAACCAAAACCCGGATCCTTTCATGCATATATGCAAGCATAAACATTTCTAGAATGCCCTGACAAAGATATTCGCATACAGGTTTAAACACCACGAGAGAAGAATAAGCCCCATGACGTTCCGTTCCCGCATCTGTGGTTTAGCTTGGCAAGCGAGGTGTAAATAAATTTTCTTTAAGTCGATGTATACAACTAATTCTATCATTTCGGCACAAAAACAATATCAATTCGTCTAATGAAATCACTCATTTCTCTTTGTAAATTATCCACACCTGGCGTTCTTTCACCTACATCATTTTGGAAACCCAAATTCATTGCTCTTATATGCAGGTTTTGGGATGGTCTCCTGCTGTTTAGCTCAGCACATTGCACTTGATGTCAGAGTCCATGTAGTCCTTGTAGTCTAATATCACTGTCAAATCTGAACAATCAATATTCGGTTGTCTACAGTTTTTCAGGCTAACGTGAACGATGTCTTTCTCCTATGGAGTTGGTGGTTCGGCCGTCTGTCTTGGAAAGATTGAAAAATGAAGCCTGGTCTGAACCTGCATCTCTTCTAAACTTCTGAAGGCATGGACTGCGCTACCATGATATCAAGGAAAAGCTGGGGATGTTTAATCCTAAGGTTACGACTGCAGTTAATGGCCATTTGAGCAGTATTGATCATGTGTTAACCTCGCGTCATGCACTGTTTATAAAAATGCAGAAATGCATGTAAGCTCTTATTCTGTCACTTGAAAGTGACAGAAAGGTACGAATAATTTCTAAAGGACAGAAAATAAACACTGTGGCAAACGCCCATGAAAGGAAAAATTTGAAAGGCGATCTAAAGGAAGACAGTTACATTCCCAACGGTCTTGGCGGAAGAAGAGGGCATTAACTTCATGAGAATATGCTCTGAAAAAAGAAATATATTTTTATTTGCGCGATATTTGCAACTAAAGCAAAATATTTCAAAATGTTATAGTTTTTTTACTGCTTTAGATAGCCGCTACACCAATGAGGATTCTCATGCTAACCTGTTACACTCTTATGGTGATTTTAGCTTGAGCACAGTTTTAATTATTCGTTTCCAAATTGCGTCTCTGCTAAATATTTTCATAGCTTGCAGTCGTTGTTGCCTTAAGGCGAACACCGCTGATTGAAAAGTTAAGGTTTGTAATCTGGCTGCACAGTGAAGACGTCTTCATGTACTTTTTTTTCTTCAGTTTGAGAAAATCATGCAGCCCATACAGCTCTTGATAAACACATTTGTTAAGCAGGGAAAGAATACTGTAAAATCGTTAATGCAATATTTGTTTCCTCCTAGTTTCCAACCTGGTTTGAATCAATATCGCCTGATGAACGTTCATCCGAAGAACATTACACCATCCATCTCTGATCAACTTTATTCTCATTCTTTATGACTTGAACCGTTTTGATTGCGTGCCAAATGAACGCGTTGCAATTAAGGCGAAATGCCGCGAAACTGCCTGCGGTGTTGAAAAACGAACAATGTTGTTTTTCTGCATATAAATGCATACTACGCGACCTGTTACATTAAATACTGACTGCTTACAGCACCCTGTATGGAATGCCAATAAAATGGCCAAAGCTGAAGCAGGCAACGCTAGTTAAAAAGCAACCAAATATGAAGATGATGAATGACTGCGGTCATACCCAGTACATGACTACATGAATCAGGTCAGAAGAAAAGTTCCGGTGATTTTATCCACGAATTACTGTGGTTTCTTTGAAAGCATGCCTTAAACAAGGTTACGTTTGCCTTGAGCCGCCTTTGATAACAGAAAACGGCGAAATAGAAGCTTATTGTCGCAGAAATTGAAAACAACATTTTGGCGCTTTATGCTTCTCTTAACTCACTACGCATTCAAAGTTCTCTACGAAGAAGAAATCGTTTGAGTTTCAAGTCAGAAAGGGCAAGAAAGAGCTAACTTCTTCATTAACGCTAGGAAAAGAAAGATTGATTTGAACCGAACTAAATCCAACATTAAGTGCGACAAAGAACCAGCATTTTTATATTGATCAAGACAACCTGATGCAAATACTTTAAATAACAGCTCGCAGCTTCCTCTTCTGATATGAAGCTTGCATGCCCTATCATAACAACCACCGTCATTTCCCTAACAAGTCTCACCTCATGTGCCATCAGAATGTTTATTCTTTTTTGAGCCTGTTGCTCAATTTACGGACATATTTAAAACGCCGCGTGTGCTCCTGAAAACAGACACTGATTGGGGCAAACCCCGAGCTCTCTCATGTCGGCTAACCACTGTAGTTTTTAGATTGTGCTACCATTCCAAATTTTTAACGCGGAACATGAAACCATTAAGTGAAATTTTGGTCATCATGCTGAAATTTATACTAATTTTAGCTGTGTTATTTACTGACCTTCAATGCCCTTTACCATGGGGCATAGAAGACCATTCTCTCATGCATGCAAACGTCTTGTGCTTTTTGAAAGCAGCCGCTGGTGTCTCTCTAAAAGCGTGTATTTATTTCAGATCACATTCTTAAGGCCCCATCGAAAAAATTTTTTATTGGTAGTTTGTGCCACAAAAAAGACAAAGCTGGAAGTTTTAACATTCATATTTTGCTTTTTTAACAGTCCAAGCATGTTAAAAAACAGGGCGAAATTTCTCTACTGATATCAAAATATGTCGTTTAAGCGCGGTAAATATAGCGTTCGGTGTTTATTTTTGGTATTCAGTTCTTCTCATAATTGAAGCATTGCAAATAAACTTTGTACCTCATTGTCTTGCTGTTTAAGGACTGCTCTGTCGGATTAACAGCTAGAAGGAGATGCAGCACCTAAATTCAGATCTAAGATTTCTTTTCACTTTGGTATCGTAATTAACACTGTGAATAGCGATTCTATGAAAGAAGCGTCGTGGTGAGGCGTGTGCTCTTGGCCCTGAGAACAGCTAGTTGTGATATCGTGTTCCCTACTATCGTGCTCCTCACATATTTGGTGAAGGATTCTGGTATTCTCTATTCGCACCATAAAGTTTATGTGGTCCTCAGGTCGCAACTCAGGTCGCTACCTAACCATGGTTCAACTCGTTGAGTTGCGGATCAGTACTGCCGCTTTTTAGTGGTCATGACTCCTCCCCATAACACCGTTTCCTTTTCTCGCTTCAACAATATGGGCGTCGACTACTAGCTTTATTTATACGAACAAAGCAAGGCCTAAAATACGCGGGATCCTATTATGACGCTTGTGAATGTCACATCTTACCTTAAGTCTATAGCCGTGGTGGTTTACCAAACATGATGGCTCCCACAAAGTGGACGCCGCATGACCGAGTCATACAATTTAGGCGATGTGCTCGAAGTGGTTGTGCACGGTGATTGTCATGTCACTGTCTACAAAGACTACACTAGTACGGACGCTATCTTCGGGGAGTAGGGCGGAAATATTTCTCCAGGGACTCACAGTGGCTGCGAAAATGAAGTAGACTAAAATCATGAGAAGAGGAGCCCAGGTCAGTCTTCAGGGCTGAGCGAATGCCCATGTCGACGAGAGGAATGTGATCGGACCAGCGTTCCCATTGCTAAGAAGTGCTGAGTGCCTTGTTGTCGGAGGCGTCATTCCACCATGGACGTATCGGACATGCCGATTGAAGCTGCCGTCTTTAGTTGGCGGTAACAACAGAGGGACAGCCGACACGAAATACTCATCCGGTCATTAAGATTGTCGCAACTGTCTACGTCGTAAGGTCAGTTTTAAGCACTGCCTACGGCCAGTGGCTCAAGCGATCCAAAAGGGGTCTATGTGCACTTCGGAAAATCTCGTCATGGCATCGAAAAAGAGACACAGGATGACGGTTTCCCAATGAACGTTGACGCGCTGACACTGATGGTAGGTTCATGCCCAGCCACGTACGCCGGCACTGACGCTTGGCCAAAGGAAGTAGGTTTGAGAAGTAGCGTTGAGAGGCAGAGGTAGCGTTGAGTAGCTTCTGCGTCACACGAATGCCAGTGCGGTTAACGTGGTGCTGCTAGTCAAAATCTGCGCGACGGAAAGGCAAAGGCACGAAGTGCCACGGGTTCTAACAAAAACTGGTGTTTCTGTTAGAACTTGTATTTTGTTAGGTGTTTTTGTTGTGTCATGTGCGTCATTCTCAGGCATAGTTCCTATGTAAGGACAAGAAAAATCTTTCAAGCCTGTGCTATCCTTCGCAAGGTGGTATCATGTGTCAGCAAGTCTTCAGAATCCATGCTTTGCCATGACTTGGCCTGTCAATTCCGCAATTTCGAGCTCAAGTGTCTTTGCTTTCAGCGATATTTTCTTCTTTTTTCCTGCTTCTGCGCACACCTTCTCCATATATATGCATGCGCTCGCGCTATAAATGCATCCAGTTCCGATCCAGCGCTTGTCTGTGTTTCTTCCCTTCTCTCCTGTTCCTATTGCGCTGCGTCGTCAGTGGTCTCAAGTGCTGCAATGCAGGGGCGTAGCCAGAGGGGTGGCTTACGGGGCTTCAGCCCCCCTCGAAACTTTTTCGTACTGTCATTCACCGAAGACCAAAACAACCACCGGCATTTGAAATCATGCTGGATTTTGTCTACAATGTCTTTTTCACACTCTAAAAGACATTTCGGCGCGAGCAGTGCGAACTCGGCCTAGATTTAGTGGTAATTAACGCCCATGCTCCTGGAGTCATATAATGCAAGGAGCCCAACTCGAGGACAAAGTTTCAATGGCAGTTCGATGAGTTGCAGGCTCGTCATGGCATCTCGCGGCGGCCGCGGAATCTACGAAGCGCATGGATTTAAATTCCGAAACGTTACGGGTATAAATTTCTCGTAAACTTTGGCCTTTACATTGCGAAGCAGCAAAACCAGTGCAAGTAAAAAGCTGTGTCCCTTAAGGTCCATAAACGCGTAAGTAGGAAAACGTATGACTATTCATTAGCGATTAAAACCGCAGAAAGTTTTGCCGCTTATTGTAACAGTTAACATCATGATCAAAGTTACCATGATTATCACGAAAATCAACTTTAACTTAGGTATTTAGGTTTATTAAAGAACATACGTATATTTAAGCATCTTCTTGCCATGTTTTGTGCATACATGCAGTGCCCTTTGTTACCAATGGCGCTTCTGTGCCCTTTTCAAGCTGTATCTTCGCATCTGTGATATCCCATTGTACCCTCGCATTTATAATGCATATTTTGCAGAACTGCTGCTTTTCTATGTGCTCTTAGTTGCAACTATAGTTTCGGTGCCATTACTTTTAATACTCGACCGATCACAGTTGCGCCCACGCAATGCATTGGAACGAAGGACAGCGTCACTGAAATATTGCCCATTGCATATGTACAAAATTGTAAACGAGGTTCATGAATGACAGAGATTTTTTATATTTTTTCCTCAACTTCAACATTCATATCAGGGACATGTATTATTTTGCTGGTGTGCAACTGATATAGTTTGAAAATTCTTTATTCATTTTCGTTACTTAATAATAGACAAAAGATAGAGGCATTGATATCGGTTATTTCTAGCACACTTTTTGGGACATACGATTATACGTTTTATGAAAAGTATGAAAAGTACATATTTTACTTGTCTTGACACTGCGTAGCGTTCAAGAATTCGTTTGCAGCACCTAATACACTATAACATTGGCAGTGGCAACGCAATTGGGACTAATAAATTTCATCTCTCTACAAACTCTATAAGGAGGAGCTGCGCTGCAACATGAGCCCTCCTCGAACAAAATTTCTGGCTACGCCACTGGTACAATGGCATATTTTTTACTAGCCAAATAGACTTATCAGAGGCTTCAGGAAATTGGCACATTTCGTGAGTCAGCGGCAGCAAAAGTTCAGAAGGCCGAACAATTTTTACCTTTTTAAATCTGTAGGGGGTGTAAAGTCAAAGTCCTCAATTGCCTTGGCACGGCTGTCGTTAGACCTAATACCTTCAGGATTCAAAATGTGGGCACCATTGTTACGACACGAAAGTGGCACTTGTTCCGGTCGATTACGAGGCACGTAATCATCTTTGCAGCGAAAGAACACGCCGGTGAGCTTCATGCTCGGAAAACGAATATTGCTTCGAAAAGATCATCAAGGTAAGCGAGCAAGAAATCGAGACCTCGCGTGATTGATAGTTCGCAGATATGTCTACGCAGCTGTGTCCAGTCCACAAGGCATCCTCACATTCTCGAAGAGGCAGACTGGTGTGGTAATGGCCGTCTTCGGAATGTCGGTACTCCATAGGAACTTGATGGCAGGTTTTCACGAAGTCAACCTTAGAGAAGATCATGTGCCAAATCTGGTTTGATTTCAAGTAGTCTAAATGAGATAGTGAATTATAGGCGTTGGTGGCGCGGTAATGCCCACGTGGTCTCTAGTCGCTAGCATCTTCCTTTGGCAACATTTGGAGTGACAGTGCCCATTTTCTTGAGGAAGGGCGCAAAATGCCGAGTTCAAGCATGTGCTCGAACAACCGGAGAGGCCGAGCAAAGACTCGGTGTCCCGAAGTCATGATGTGGTGGGTGATCAAGTACTTTGCCGCTAGCCGAGTACTTTATGGCTCTGAGGCTCTAAAGTAGTCCGCCACTGCATCAGCGAGTTCGGCAAGCTTGTTTTGTGACACATCAGCCCGCGGCCACCAGGACAGGGAACATTTTCTGTGCAGGGCGCTGGAGAATCTACTCACTCAGCCGCTGCTCCTTCTGAGCTGCGAGGACTGCAAGTAGCTGGCGCATGCGGCGGAAGGGTTGTGAAGGGCGCCTGTCCCCGTGCCCTTTAGCGAAGAATAGGTGCCGGAGTATGCTGCTGTCGGACTCCAACATCCCGACATACGGGCAATGATAGCCGCCTTCAACATGTCGGGAGGGTGACCCGGGTCCAGCGCGGCAATGATATCCGCTAATTCTTAGGCGACGTCTGGAGGCAAGGAGGGCACGAGATGGAGGAACTTGGCCACCTGGCTGGTAGTATGCTGCAGATGAAAATGCGCCTCGACTTGGAGGAGTCAGGCGCTGGGGCTACCAGGCCAACATGGAGGCACGTTGAAATGATGGAATTCGGCCAACGAAGCGCCGATAGGCCGACCGTTCTGGTTATCGTCGTCATAGCCAGAAAGGGAGGAAGAGGCGGTGGGGCCTATGTCGGAGGGCTGAAGTGGCGTCTTCGATGCCGGGTCACCAATGTTCTCGGAGCTTAGGCGAGGAAGAACCAGCCCCGAAGGCGTTGGGTATAGAACCGGCCATTTATTGCAATGCACGCGCTGCGAGGATTAGTACAAACATATCCTTCTTTGACAGGAGCCGCAGCGGTACGAGATGTGGACTGCGACCAGAAAGCGACGCGAGGGCGCCACAATACATTCAAAAACACTAATCTTGGTTTACCTGTCCGGGGGTCGATGTGACCGGTGGCTTTCCCTGACACAAGCAGGTTAGCTCGCATATCGTGGGATTGATGTCATTTCTACACATTCTTCTTTTTGCCTTCTCGCTCAGGAATTGAACAACCACGTCGTGAAACTAGAAGACCCACTTGCTGTAAACTACACTGCAGTAGCCTGGCACCTGGCATCGTTCGAGTGGTAGAAATGCTTACTACGGGCGACCACTGACAACCTACCAGGTTTCAAGGGAGATTAGGCTAACTGCGTTTCAAACCCATGTCACACGGCCGACTTGGAACTCGCTTAACCTAAAGAAGCGCGAGGGAATTTCGCCTCAAAAGATTTGTCGGCGTCTCACACAGCCTCTAGCGAAGGTTTTAAAGGATCTTCCAGGAGCATATTAGCCGCTGTTTATTTCGTCCAAACGCTTGAAAGAATAACCTTCAAAACAATTCAAATGCGTTTTAAGGCTTCTTTTTTCCCATTATGCTTTTATCTAGGCATATTATTTGAACTATCAAAGCTCTCTCAAAAGTAAAACCAGCATGTCCTCATCACTGTTAGCTACTTTTCTGCTCTGCTGGCCGCTATGTGCTTACGCGTTGTTGTTCCTTCTACCGGTTCTCACCGTGGTTCTGCTGTGTTCGCTGTCTTACGGCAACTATGCTCTTGTGGAGAACTTTCTTTTTCCTTGCGTGTTTTTGCTTTCAGTCATGAGTGGCAGGAGCGAAGACGTAATGAGAAGTGTGAAATCACCCTGACTATGGCAGTGCTTATTTTGGTCTCGTCTCTAGGATTTTGGACGTGGCAGAAGCAGTAACTTGGCCAAGTGGTACTCTCACGCCCGACGTTTGAGGTGCCGACTGTAGAATTCACTAGAAGACATTGAGGAAGCGAAAAAGCGACAGTTATTTCCGAAAGAGCAGCGTTTTATAGGTAAGCACTCGCGATTGTTGGTCAGTCATTATGGTGCTCAGCTGTTGACCGCATCGTTGGAGGCAAAATACTTGATGCGCGCGTGCTGTGAAATGGCAGTACACGTTAAAAACACCCAGGTGGTCTAAATCATCCCCAGAGCTCTCATTCAGCCAAAGCCGCGAAGTCATGCAGATTGTCGACAGTAAGAAATGTCAGCATACCAAGAATCCAAAGCTGGATGAGACATGTCAACGGCTTCCCCATTGTAGGGCCGAAAACAGCTGCGATAGATCATCTCGAAGCAGGAACGTCCAACACATGTACTGCCCTAGCATGTCGTCCAGAAATATGCGATTCAGTGAGCCCGAACATTGTGGAAAGGTCGCCAGTGGATCTTCTTATACCTCTGTTAAGCGGTAGAAATAAAGTTCACTCACATAGAGTGTCACTCGCTAAACTCGCGCTCTAGCAGAGCTAAAAGGCATAATATAACTGCGCAGGCCGAAGTGCACACTCAGGTTGAAATGCGTTCATCGAAAACACTTTGAGGGCCGAGTGTGTAGCCTCGGCGGTAGTAATTTTCTTGGGATAAATGTTGTACTTAAAACTACGCACGCATGTTTATTTTACCTGTTAAGTTTTTTTTTTATTCGTGCAATGGTTTTATGATAGCAACCAGCAAGACGCCACATCACAAAAAAAGCGCCGTATCCACGTAATTGTTTCTTGTCTGTATTCTGGATGTGTCTGGAACTTGGCTTGCTGCAGCTGTTACCATAAAACATATTTATTGCGATCGGGGCCGAAAATTAGAATATATTCATTTTTATGTACTCTACAGCTGTCAACGGGTATTGCTTTGAAGGTTTCTCTAGTTACGCTTAGACGGCCGTTCCGAAAAAAATGGTATTTAGACCCAGCTACCATTTTGATAATCTACGCGCGTACTTTGCTTTCCTGTTCAGCCACGCGTAGCGCGAGTGCATTCGAGGTGTGGAAGTGCACTCCGCTTAGGTGCACTTTATTTTGCGCGCTTGACAAGGGCATTAATTTTGAAATGGTCTCCGAAAACCAAAAACATAAGCACAAACTATGATGTGGTGCTCAGAGTGCTATCAACATACAAAAAGCATTGCGTTGGTGGTAATTAAGCTTTCTCAACTGTGCACTTACGGCGAGCTACCTTATTTCCTTAATATTTTTGTGCTCAAGTGCTTAAAAACTAAAGTAAACACTTCTTTTCTCATTACTTTCCTGCTTCAAAAACAAAAATGTAGCATTGTTACTCGACTTTTGCCTGTTACCGAACTGGCACAATTAAGCAATAGGAATGTGAAAATCTGGAGCCGTAGGGTTCCAAATATCACAAAACATGTACTTTGTGAATACGAATTTTACTATCATAATTCAGCAACTAATCGTCTAGTAGTAACTTCGCTTGGCTAAGGATGATACTCATCCTTTCGGTTTATGACATTTAGAGCTGACACCATAACTCCTTGGGAGGAGTTTTAATGGCTTTCACGTTTTGTTTTTTATTTCTGTACACATACTTAGAAATGCGCATTACAAAATTCAGCCCCTTCATACTCCTTTCGACACAAGCTAAGCTGAGATCAGTCCACACGGAATACTCGCTACCAAGCGCTCTCACACTGGCAGTAGCTTTTTGAACTTATAGTGATTTCAAAACTGCATAGATGCGAACGAGTGTAAAACCAAAATGTCAGAACTTCATCTTTGTGAAAGGAAACCTATGATCATGTTAAATGCATCTCGCTAGTTTTACTTTAACGGACCTGAACATGCACCGAAGCTACAAAAAATTGAACACCAGTGCTGCCCGCCTCAAAGCTCCCAGATTTCTGTCCGGCGTGGATAACCTGGTTGCTATAATTCTTGATACCGTGCTTATTTTGCCATCTGGACTTAAATTTTCCCTCGGCGAGCTTGACTATTGAAAAGTATAATGCACTAACAAATAATCTTGCGTTCACCTATTACTATTAAAAGCAAGACAGTTTATGAACTTACGTTTTTATTTTTCTTCTCACAACGTGTTTCCGTGCCTACTAGAGTATTATCTGATAGAAAATATATGCTCGTTTAGTGGTAATCACTAATGACGAATTCTCTTCATAAAAATTATCTGCCTGGACTCTGATCATGTTTTATTGGTTCGTCATGCGAAAACCTCAAAGGCCTCCGCATAAAACTACTCATAAAAAGCAATAGCAATCCTATTTTCTGGCCTATTAACCCTGAAATATCTTCCTCTTTAAAAGTTTTCTTTGAACTCAGCTTAAGTGGAAAGACTTACGGAAAGCTTTCGGGAAGGCTTACCAACTCCAACAAAAGGCGCAGTGCAAAGGAAAAGAACACCGCCCAAAGGTTTTTGGCAACAAACTTTTAAGATCTTTCATCTTCCACTTGGCAAGCTACTTAATTCTTTACGACGGTCATACGAAGGTTGTGCCTTCATAACATGTAAGCTTTCATGACATTTCGTCTGGTCGTAGAGTAAATTTATGTAAAAAAAGAAAAGAGAAAGGCTGCCAAAAGAGTTGTTCCTAAATAAGAATAAGACATTTCAAGCTGCCATTGGGAAGCTTTGTTCACTCTTGAAATGCTTTGGAAGAAAAATAGAAACTAGCAGCGACCATTGGTCGTTACCAAAATTAATACGTTGCGGCTTCGGTACAAAAGGCATGCTCCCATTGGAAGGCTTGTCAAATGTATGCCGTAGCTTGAATAAATCTAAGTATTTGTAACATTTCGGCTGGTCGCTTAATAAATTCAGGTAAAAATCACAAGATGAACGCCACCAAAAGCTTGCAGACAGGTTTAGATGCTTCGGCTTTCATACGTAAGCCTGATTCTAGTTGTAAAACAACGGCATCGGTTTGCTTATGTCCTCTATTTCAGTGCTGTTCTTTCCCTGTCCTCCTGTGTCTCTCTTCCTATTTTAACGCGATAGCATTAAAGGCTCCGTTCACCACAAAGTGTAGTGTCCGCGTGAAAAATCGCTAGCATGGTTCTGGCAGATGGTCCCCAGAGGTTATATGCAGGTGGGCCACCTAGGTGACTTAACCTAGCGGCGTCATATCAACTTGCCCACCGAACGGTAAGCATACCTCCCAGGGGGGCAGGCGATTGATAAATTAATGACTTTTTGCTCCAAAAGAGCGACCTGGGTCGCACAAGGCCCGTCGCGCAGGACACCAGTATGGAAAATATGAATAACTGCGCAAAAAGGACGGGACAAGAGAGAAAAAGCACAGAAACACACGAGACAAGCGCAGACTCACAGCTGGTTTATTGCACCAACGCCTCCTTCCTTCGACAACAAAGCGCATGCGCACCAACAGCAAAGACAAAAGCCATATTCATCACGCCAAACCAAGAAACTCCAACTCCTTGCGGTACAGGTGTATGGAAGCCTCGCTAACACATTTGTCAGGCCCTAATATCGCGATTTCCAAGGCTTCAATAACTTACCTTCGCGTCCGGTGCTCACTTGGCAGAGAACCGGACGCGATATTCGGAGGTCGTGAGTTCGGATCCTACCGGCGGCATGGTTGTTTTTTCTGCTGCTTTATAAGTAGTTTTCTTTAAACCAATTGATTGGCATTACAAATTTTAAAAAAATAGAAACATTCCCCTTGCTCCTTGGTTTCTGTGACTGTTGGCTTCCTTAATATATTTCTCAAACGAGCCCCCACATTTTATTTGCCTTGTTTGCTAATAGCTTAACGGGGGTCTCGGTTCTGGCAGTCTTGATGCCATATGTAGCATAAGAGGGCTCTAGCACAGTTTCCGCCCTCGCCCTTAGATGATGTTCTACGTCACACTCGCGGTATTACAGGACGTGCTGCGTCCACCGCTATGGACGAAGGTGGCGCTGGTGAACACTCTCAAGGTTCGTTTATATATGTATAATTGGTTTTGGGGGGAAAGGAAATGGCGCAGTATCTGTCTCATATATCGTTGGACACCTGAACCGCGCCGTAAGGGAAGGGTAAAGGGGGGAGTGAAAGAAGAAAGGAAGAGCGTTCGTTTGCACGCAAAACACAAATACCCACGAAAGCAGCAGATTGGACCGCCGTCGCCGTAGCTAAGTTGGTAGGGCACCGGACGCGATATTCGGAGGTCGTGGGTTCGGATCCCACCTGTGGCATGGTTCTTTTTTTTCTGCTACTTTATAAGTAATTTTCTTTACACCAATTGATTGGCATTACAAATTAAAAAAAATTAGAAACGTTCCCCTTTTCGGATAGAAGTCGGAGAGGAGATAGAGTGAATTGTGGACTTCACTCTATCTCCTCTTCGACGTCTTTCCGACTACCTTCACAAGGTACTAGCTCCGCTCTCCGGCAGAACACCCACGCATGTGAAGCATTCGAGACACTTCGTGCAACTTGCCTTGGACCTGACGATTGAAGAAGACGAAAGCCTGGTCTCATTTAATGTGGTGTCTTTATTCCCTAGCGTTCCAATGCCCTGCCTGTAGCCATTGCTCACCGCTCATTCCAAAACGACTAAACCCTGCACGAGAGAACACCACTCAGCGTCGTCGAGGTATGCCGCCTTCTTGATTTCTGTCTTCGCAGTACTTATTTCACCTATAAAGAAGAATTTTTCGGGCAAACAACCGGAACTGCTATGAGAGCGTCGATATCGGTCACAATGGCTAATTTAACAATAGAAAACGTAGAAATCCTGGCGCTTACCACCTTCAAACCCAAGCCAAGGTTGTTCTTTCGATATGTAGACGACTGCTTTTGTCTGGTGAAAACGTCAGAAATAGAAAACCTCCTAATCCATCTAAATTCAACTGAACCGGCCATACAATTTACAGTTGAAAGTGAGCAGCAGGGCAGTCTGCCTTTTCTCGACGTTCTAGTCACAAGGCACAACAAAGGCTTGCGGTTCTCGGTATACAGAAAACCAACCCACACGGGACAGTGCGTCCATTTCAATTCAAATCATCCCACTCCCCACAAAGCATCTGTCATTACATCTTTATTGAAGAGAGCCGACACCATATGTTCTTCACATGAAGAAAAAAGAAACGAGAAGAACCGAGTAATGCCCGATCTCCAAAAAAATGGGTACCCCAGTTCATTCATCCGACGCGTCAGCCAAAAACAAAAAAGAAAAAACAAAAACAGCTCTATTCCTTCCTCAAGCACACGCCAGAACCGTAAACGTGTTTGCATACCATACGTGAAAGGCGTGAGCGAGACGCTGGCTCGAATTCTCGGTAAAGAAGGGGTGCTAACAACGCACAAACCGGCTACCACCATCGGACTGCTTCTTCCCCGCCCGAAAGACCATCACCCAAAAGAAAGGGCCCAAGGCCTTGTATGCAAGATTCCCTGCTCAGTCTGCCCGGCCTCGTACATGGGGGAAACGAAGAACTTTGCCGAACGAATGAGGCAACTCAAAGCGGACGTCCCACAAATAAACCGTCAGCGCAGCGCGGTGGCCGAACACTGCGAGGAATGTGACCACCGAATTGACTTTGATGGCACTATTGTACTGTAAACCGAAGCTAACCAGCGCAGGAGGCTTCTGCTGGAGTCGTGGCACATACAACATACACGAAGGAAGGATAATCGCTCCCTTCACTTGATTTGTCTTACATCCAGGGTTAGTGGGCATTGACCCTGAGGTATTCAACACGAGGGCTTAAAAAGCCAAGCTGCGCATCGCCCGTAGTCACACCGTCAATAAGAGACCGAGCCGTTCCCGAAACGTAGTGTTTTTCAAAAATTAACCTGGTTGGCGTCAGTCATCTTTCTACCCTTATATTTTGTTTGTGCATCACTTCTCTTCAGTGTTTTTTTCTGGCAGGCCTCAAGGCAGGTGGCAGCTTTCCCTTCATTTTTGCCTTCTCCTCTTTCCGTCCGCATGGTTCTAGACAAAATATGGTTTACTCAAAGGCTGAATTCTAAATTGCACAGCATCATTTAGGTGCCCTTTTACATTTTAACTTATGCCATTAATGGTGATGCCTACTGTTGCCAATAATCTTACATTGACACAAATTTGTTTCACAGGTGCAGGGCATGCTTTGCTCTCATGTAGAGTTTGTGCATTTACAGTGTATAGTTTGTACATGGTCTCTTAGTTGGTGACTGATACAGTGGCCTCGTTGGCTGACTTTTGTATTATTATGAGTGGTAAGAAATTGTTTTTCTCCCTGCTGGTGAGCGTTTACGGGAGCGTATTATGCCTTGTTTAACAGTGATGTCTTTTTTGTTGCTTTAGTTATGATACTGAGGCTCAAATAAGCGAGCATCTGGGGCCAAAATACCAGTATAACTTCATGCCGTTTGTAAGCTTCCTTTATGATGTGCATAACTGTGCAAGCAGGGAATAATTACTTGTCTCAATGGTTCTTCATTTGCTTTTGTATTTCTGCCTTTATGCCAGATATGAGATTTTAGAGTATAGTTTGTCACAGCCTTCATCATTGAAGTAGGTAGCACAATGTACCAGATGTGACAATTGGTCATTATAACTAAGCACCCCACCCTCACTTTATGAGCACACCAAAGCTGAGATCTGAAGGCAACTTTGACGATTATTTACACCTGAAGTTGTCTTTTTACAAGCATAATGTTACCTACCACTTGAAAATTAGCTTAAGCTGTTGGGTGCAAATCATGTTTTTGCTTGCTGTCAAACTCGCTCAACGGCACTTTCATTGTGAAAATGAGTATAACACTTTAAAAAGCAGCCAGGTCCTTCATTGAATGTGAATGGTGCACACCGGAATTCTGCTCCTGCAGCAAATCTTGTGGGTCATATGGGAGGTTGTGTTAAGAAGTAATGAAGCATGGAACTGCAAATGATGATGCATATTTATTACCATTTTGTGGTCCTTGACCAAGTTCGGTATTTTAAAGGCACTGTACTAAAAAGAAACTAAAGTGCACCGGAGCCGCTGAAAACCTTTTGTGTGAAGAAAATGCATTCTGACCATGCTCATGAAAATTTGGTGATTGTGCAAAATTTCAAAATGACCATCTTATTACTTCTTTATGAACATGTATTCTCTATTGTAACGTAAGGTGTAATGATGGAACTTGTCTCTAATTTTTCTTTGCACTTCAGTTTTGTTTCTATTTATATTTTGTATTTCTTAGCATGAAAACCACAGGCCATGCACTTTGTACTTTGTATAAGGAAACAGTGGCAAGACCAGCGTCTCTGCGTGTGGGCCCCTCGTTGAACACTATTCAAAGGCACTTAGTTGTTTGCCTTGGACTATATCAATAGCTCATGCGTTTCTTGCTCAAAAAATGTTAGGTAATGTTTCCTTCAATTTTGGCTACAAGAAATTCGCTAACTAAGCAGCATGTTGAGGACACAGCTTTACTGCAGGTCAGCCGGCATTACTGCTTTGCTTGACAAAGGCATGGGCAAGAGCTGTAATTTGAAAATTGCTCTTAGCAGGCACTGCGTGTTTATTTAAACACTGGCAGTGCTCTTAATATTTTTATTTTCAGTACTTGCTGGCACACATACTAATCTGCGATTTTCAAGGATGAAGTGAATTTTGTTTTCAATAATTGTGCAGTTAAAGTGGCAAATTCTAAAAGGCAAAGCAAGCAGTTGCCTTTTGTACTTCACACTGCTATCAGAACTCACCACTATTGCATGGCACCATCAACGTCAAGGTGTAAGTCTTGTGTTGGTAATAAACGAAATGATTTCTACTTTCTTGCTTCAACAGGCGTTAAAGCATACTGCCGCTGTGAAGTGTACAAATACAACTAATATCATATGCCTGGCTGTGAATATGACTAAAAACTTTTATACGCGTGTTCTTTTACCAGTAGGTCTATCTAGATTCAATGTAGAGAAGGCAATATATGACACCATGAAGGGAATCCTAAAGGATGCAGTATTTCACAAGAGGACTGCCACTACCATCTGGTCAACAGAAGTTGTACAATGCAGTTCCAGGGGCAAGTGCTCAGCAGGTAACAGCGGAAGGCAAGGAAAAGGTTTTCCACAAGGCAAAGAATAAAAAGCTGCGATAGTTGGTTCTGGGCAGAATCGTAAGACATCATTCCAGCGCGCAAAAAATATGTCCGATGTCCGTGGTATCTATTCTCTTCATTCGTGTGTTTTTGTGCGCAGGAGTGATGTTTCATAATTCACTGAGGTGCAAAATGGATGCACTGAGAGGTAACTGCTTGCTTCGGCTGGATTTACCTCAGAGGCATATACTCACTTCATCAGTGTATGAGAATGACAACTCAGTTTGTTAGTGGTTTATAATATAAAGCGCCAAACAAAGGATAACCACAAACATGCAAGACGTGACCAGACAATTTTAGATATTGTCTGCATGTGAAAGTTCATTTACAGAAGGTTAATTGATGGGTGCAGTTAGGTCGTGTGAGGATAAAAGCAGCTTGAAGACCTAGGCTCTATGTGCAGTGCGGCAGTGCATGATCAGTGAAATTACCCATGCATGCATGCTTTGTAAAAATAGTTTATGGCATTGAATATGACAAATCATATCTTAGCCACTTTTTTCACACTTAGCAGGGACGGCCCAGTGGTGCCTGTATAGATGGCTGGAAGCGGTTGCAATACTTTCTTTCATACATGTTGGGAGGGATCATGCGACTTGTGTTTTATGTTGAATCGCTGCAGCGTCATATCGTCTGAAGACGAGACTCTATCATGTAGCCCATAATGAGCCCCTCTTTTCTATTACTTTCGCTGCTCTCTTGTCTAGCTGTTACGCATACATTTTTGCAAATCACTTTCTAACTTCAGCTACTCAGTTTACAGGCAAAAAAAGTTTGGCTACTTTTTACTGCAGCAAAGGTGTACTTGAGCTCTCTTTTGCTAGCTTTGCTGCATGCTTTGTAAAAATAGTATGTGACATTGAATATGACCAATCATATCTTAGCCACTTTTCACATTTAACAGAGACGGCCCAGTAGGGCCTGTAGAGATGGCTCGAAGCGATTGCAATACTTTGTTGTATACATGATGCGAGGTATCATGCGACTTCTGTGTTATGTATATGTGTGGCAGTAAACATTGCTACTTTGGAAAAGGCGCCGGTCTGCCATACAATGTGAGCGAAGCTTAAAGGGGCAGCGAAACACCGCTGGAACAGATGCCGGTTACGCTTCAGATGAATTCTTTATGTCACACAGATGCTGACTCAAAAAGAACTGCAAGAATCGATGCATAGAAACGGGAGTTATTCAATGAAGAAACTTTCAAATACAAGCAAAAAAAAATCCTGCCCTCAACTCGAATTCCGCGCACGTTCCCATTCCTATTTCATTCTCCCAATGACAACAGTTAGTGCGACTAATCAAAACAGCCTATCTTAGCACGTGGCGGAAGTTTGCACTCCATGGTTGCCTGTTCTCCAACTCCTTCATGCCCAGGCTGGCAGCGCCCTTTGCAAGGTTACAACAACCATGTGAACGCCCAGCTGACCCAGCGATGCTTCACTCGAGCGCGAGATACTGCAACGGTGTGACAGCTTGCGCAAGATATCAGACACATTTAGTTTAGCATAGCGCGTACCGCTACTGCTTACCTCCCCTAGCCACGCTCTTAGCACGCTAGTTGATAACGGCGAGCAAGAAGCGCGCGCTGTCGACGGGAACCTTGCGCCACCTTGCGCCACTGTCCGACGATCCTCCGCAAGCTGACAATGCGCACTGCCTGCTAAATATGAAATGAACGTATCCTTCCTTGGGACCGAAACGAACGCTTATAGAGGGCAATGGCTCGATCGGATCGATTCCGCAAAGCCGCTCTCGGATACATAGAGAGTAGCTATAACTGTTTAGTGCTAGGTCGTAGGATGTTTACAGAGAAACGCAAAATCATTCAATGCAAAAAGTAGCCAGAGCTTCTGCTGGTGTATTTTTGTTTTCCTTGATTTACAGTGCTTTTATCTAAGGCAAACAAGTTGGTTGTGTTCATGTAATATAAAACACAAAAACTTGAGAAAACATATCTCTAGTTAATAACGCAATTTGCAGTATATTTACCCTTTGTCCAATCATCAAGCTCCAACTAAGTGATGTCATATCCGCTCCAAAAACCGCCACTGTATGGGGACACCGTCAGCGCCACTAATTTGTTTTTGCGCGCTAATTAAAATATTAAAAACCACAGTATACGCGTTAGGACAGATGCTAATAGCAACACAATAACTCATTCTATGCAACCAACAGGCAATACAATGCACTGAAATTGTGTTTCGGGGCCCCTCTAAAGAACCCCACTTGGTCTAAATTAATTTGGAGCCCTCCACTACAGTGTTCTGAAGTCGGTATTGTTATCTGCCTTGCTGTGAGAAGCGGCTCCTGCAAGTGATCTGCCTGCTTAGAGCCAGTCAACTGGTTAAGCTTAGGCACTTAATTCGTAATCAACTCGGACATTTTTCTTAACTCGAACCCTAACGCGTGGATGCATCGAAAGAAGTGCATCTCACTGGAAGACAGGGAGTGCTAGGCACCACAGTGGGCAGTGCACAGTACGCAGAACCTGCTGTGGGTTTTGTATGTGTGCAAGTGTCTGCAGGTACTGTGCAGTGAACTGCATCAGAGGCTCAGGATGTGTGTAGAAAGCTATACCCAAACAAAACTGATTTGCGCTCAGGCAGCTTTGGTTTCCATGCATTCAGCAGGAAAAATAATCTGGCAGCTTTCTTTGCACATCTGTTGGAGTTTTACCAGTGCCAGGGTTCAGAGCATCTTGTTTAAGGTTTCTTTTGGAATCATTAACATTCCGGCCTTGTTGTTTTGTATGTGGCATTCAGCTTAAAATAAATTTCAGCAGTCGGTTTTTTATGCTTTGCTGCCAAATTGCTGTTGAATAAATTGAATTGAATTGAAAATGGGAAGAAATGAAGAGGAATGGTCTTCTAAATAGATGCAGCCAGCCAGTGCTTTATTGTTCTGCACTCTGTGCCCATAAAAAGTCTCAATACATGGATTTTGTCACCCTGAAATATACTCGCGTCAAATATTTTTTAGTAGAACTACATCTTATCTCCTTTTTGCGCCTATCTTTATGTGCATCTTCTAATCATTACTTTATTTCCTTAATTCCTCTTATTTTTTGTTTTCTGCAGCAGTAGAATTTCTATATCGAGTTATTTCTCTAGGTTACCAAGCATTAAAATCTCTGAGCCTTGTAATCAATGAAATTACCCGAGGTGCTAGTGTGCTGTTGATTGTCTCAGAAAGCTTGACTTTGTGTAAGAAAGACTGTCATGCTCAATATCAGCTGCAACGCCAAAATATGATAGGAATTTAGATTATGATTCAGGCTTACCCAGCTGTGGTGTAAATATATGCAGTTAGCTATGAATACAAAAGAAAAGCACTTAATGCAATAATTCACACTGATACACAGCATGACGACGAACAGGGGCAAGGGGGAGGCACCTCAAAGCATTTTTCGGCGTCTTCCACCCTTGTCCTTGTTCGTCGTCACACATTGTGAATGAAAGTATGAAATACAGCCAAACCTCAATTTAACGAATACGGATACTACGAATTATTGGCTAAATTGAACTTTTCGTAAATATTTTTTCACAAACGCATGCATTTTATCCTTTATATATCGAACGCGGTTGGCCATGAAACGGCTATATCGAACTCCCCAGCGACAAACTGTGCCCGTTCGGAGGCAGGCGGCAGGCTTCGCCGCGCTGCACAATTGACTGATGGTGATGCGGCAAGCGTGCGCACCAAGTTTTGCATTTTTATCTCGCACTCGCAAACAGCGGCATGTGGGTTGCAGTCCGGCAGTCAGCACGCGTTCACGCTTCTGGAAGTAGCGCCCTGGAAGCAGCAGTGCAGGTAGTTGTAAGCTTGCAGTAACAATCCTTCCTTCATGTCTGCTGTCGAGGAAGTGGTGAAAAAGGCAATAGCTTTCTCTCTGACGTAACGCTTTCCACGCGACATGGTTACTACGCGAAGCCACCGTATCCAAAACTTAACATGCGCTTTGGTCTTGTGCGGGGAAGCCAACCTGACGGGCACTCGGTTTTTTGCGGCTTTCGGAATATCCGCGAGCGCCTTCGAAAGGCCGCCAAAACCAGAAAGAACGTGTCTATGGTTCTTTTGTAAGGTTCGCCAAATTTACTGTCTCTTCAATGAATGAATTGCGCCGCTGCTCCGCGCGTTTTTGACAAAATTTTATATTACGAATTTCGGCAATAGCGAACTATTTTATGATTTTTTACTTGTTCGCTATAACAAGGTTACACTCTACTAGCTCATCCAGCAACTCATTTCAAGCAAATTAATGCAATGGGTGCTTTATGTAAGTAGCAGTGATTTACTATAAAGCAGAAGACAGTTGATTTATTGCAGAGGCATAGCGAGTCGTATTGAATGTGTAGTATATGTTTGCACCACTCAGCTAGATTTAATGGCAGTATTTGCAAGTTGTCTCAGCACTGTTATTAATATAATGTATTCCACGTAAATTCGTGATTTTTTCCGTTTTTCAGGCATTGTGGCTGCACAGCTGGAGTCAAGCTGCTGTCAGGGAAATGCAACATATTCGACTTTGTCAGAAAAGAGGCACGATATGATACAAGGGGCCTCCATATTGACTATACTGCCAATGTTATCTACCAATAAAGCTAAGGATGCTTATGAGCAAATGTGAGCCTTTTTTTCTTTCTTTACTATTCGTGCTTGCTCTTCATCTTCGGCAAGAACAGAAACGATGTGGTTATGTGCATGCTCCAGTGTACAATCATGTGAAAAATTATGACACTGCGAGTGTTTGCCACACTATGCCTAACTGCGTGCAGGTGCCACCTGATGAAATGCTCGTGCCATCAAGACCGGCGCAGCGAGATTGATGGATTTTAGTGCACCTGTCTCTGCATTAGGAGTGCTTGCCTTTTTACACCATTTGGCGTACGTTCTAGGGATCTCTTAATTTTACTCACGATAGTAAGTCCAAACTCATAGCATTTCTATCAAGACATTGTACGGTACACCAACCACACCAAATCGAATGGTACACCGACCACACCAGGAAAAACTAAACCAAAGCACACAAGAGCCGGTATCAAACAACTGGGTGACAGCACAGAACACCAGACAAGAACACAGTAAAACACACCACCCTACGCCACATCAGGACCCGTGTCTGAAATCTCGGTCTGGTTGGAACACCAGACACGGTCACACCAGCAAACACTACACCGGGTCACACCAGAACCCGTGTCTGAAAAGCCGGTTTGGTGTAAGCACCAGAAACGTGCTGGTGTTTTTTTTTCGACTGGGTATATTGCATTTCGTTCAATTGTGCCTATAAACTACTGACAACGTATTGATTCCTTTTAATATAATTTTGATGCATAGTGTTTTGTTCAGGTATAGTTTAATTTGCGCGCTCTAGATATGGTGAGTCCACTACAGAATAAGTTGTGACTTCGAAATTGCCTCGTGTTGCGTTTGGATTTGTAGACCTTAAAGCTTCATTTTGTACAACTGTAATTGAATGAGGATTTGCTGTAGATAATACCTAGCCTAATACAAGAGATTAGCACAACCATTAGCCTTGCTGTGCATAGTGGCAGCTGACGGTTATGTGTTACACAACTCATGTAGCTCCAGACTACAATTATGTCGTGGCTCAAGGTGGCCTTAAAGTAATGGCTTCACTTTTCCCCCCTTATGCTATTGTTTCAGAAGCATATGCCATTGAGTCATGCATAAAAGGAAGTTAATATGGTGATGCAAAAATGGGCGTATAGAAGACAACAGAAAATTCTGTTACCGTTAGGCTGAGGCACACCACTGTGATCATAGGTCTGTTTGAGTCTTCTGTGTGATCCTGTTCTACATGCTTCTGATTCTTTGTTGACTTGGACATGGTTCCTCAAAGAGGGAGTTTTATTAATGATTCATTTTATGGTTTTCATGGCATAGTTTTTTTTATTCGAGAAGTTTGCCATGAGGCATAAGTTGAAAAAGGAAAGGGGGGAAGGAATGCACGGGATTGAAAGTTAAAAGAAGGAGTGAAGAACCGTTGCGCTGAGGTAGTCGCAGAGGTTGTTAATGAAACGGTTGTCCATTGTCCACTTAACGTAGTCACTTTCGCGGTTCCACCGCAGGCCCACCTCCCTGAGGAGCCGTTTTCTGATAGCAGCCGTAGCTGGGCACGTCCACAACAAGTTCCGCACATCACAAATGTCCGGTGCAGCGCTACAGTGAGGGCACCTGTCAGGTACTGGCCGATCTTTGGCACGCCACCGATGACGGACAGATGGTGTCAGAGCCGCCCCTGCCCGAATCCGGCGCACGGATACCTCCTCCTGCCGAGTAAGACTACGGGGGAGAGGGCACGAACACGGAGGAATTATAGCGCGTGTTCGCTGGCGCAGAACTTCGGAATCGGAAGCATGGGACAGGAACGGATCTGGGGGAACAGGGGAAAGTGGCGGATCGTCTAATGTATGAAGATGAGTCATAGCATCCGCTTGAATGTTATGTGGATCCTGGGCATGGCCGCGAATGCAGTGTATGCGCACAGGACATGGATACTTTGCGTAGAGCACATGAATAGATTGTGAAATCTGGAACGTTCGTCGAACAGCCTTAAGCTGTTTAAGGGCGGCGCGGGAGTCGGTGTAAATATGAACTGTATTGAATGTTGGAACGAGCGGAAGGTAAGCAATGGCATTATAAATGGCTTGAAGTTCCAATGCCAGGGGAGTGCACGTATCCGCAGTATGCGTCGCGCGAGAGTTGAGATGCGGATGAGATGGACTATACACAGCAGTAACTCCCCTCTCTGCAGAATGTGATGCATCTGTGTATAATAAGCACCCTTCAGGCAGATACGCTGCTGATACCGACGGGGAAACAGTGGGGCGATTGTCAGTGAGCTGGCAATAGGACCACGGTGGAAGTGTCTTTAAACGATGAAGTTTGAGAGACTGTTTTCGAGCTCTATTTGCCACCCGTTGGTCGATGATTTCACTGAGTGTATTAAGTTGGGCGAACTCCTGTAGCACAGGTGTGGGTGTTAAACGAGGCAGATATGTTATGACGCGCATAGCCTCACGATTGATAGCTTCAAGGGAGTCCCACTGTCTGCGGGTGAGACGTTGAAATTGTGCCTGATATACTATCCGTGGCTGAAGGATACAGCGCACAAGCTGGCGGGTCGTATAAGCACGTGCGCCACCAGAGCGCATAGCTATGCGACGAATCAGACCTAGAGTAACGTGAGCCGATTTACAGGTGGCTGTCAGCCACGGGGTGCCAGTCCCAGATGTATGGAGGAGAAGACCAAGAATACGAACAGTTTCTACCTGAGGAATCAGAGAATTATGTACCTTAAAATTTGAAGGGGGAGCTTTCCGTAAGGCGGCTTTATTTCCAATTCGAATGAAACATGATTTAGTAGGCGAGAGTGTTAGACCCAGAGGTGGGAGGCAAGATGTCATTACATCCAGCGCGTATTGAAGGACCGACTGATGAATAGACGCATCTGGATGACAGCACCACAAGCTGATATCATCGGCATATGCAAGCACGCGGATAGAAGGGATGGTCTCTAGGGCTCGAACAAGAGGAATTAAAGCCACATTAAATAATGTGGGGGCAGAACGGAGCCCCGCGGCACTCCTCTATTGGAAGTGACATTACCAAGGGCTTTCCGTGGACACGCACGCTGAAGGTTCGATTTGCTAAAAAGGCGTGAATGGTGAGGAGGAACCGGTGAAGGAGACCAAGAGTTTGAAGGGAGGCAAGAATGGCAGAGCGAAGGATGTTATCATATGCCTTTGTTATGTCTGTAGCGATTACGGTTCGTACAAGGTGACTCTGCGGAGAGTGGTCAAGCACGTCAGCAGCCAAAGTAGCAAGGCCGTCCTCCGTTCCAATTTGTGGGCGGAAACCAATTTGGGAATCTGGGTAACAATCATGGGATTCCAGCCACCACGACAAGCGTGCGGCTAGAATGTTTTCTTAAAGCTTGCAGATGGTAGGCGTAAGGGAAATTGGACGAAGGGCCGAGAGAGATACGGGAGGCTGACCTGACTTGGGTATTGGAACCACAATAGAATGCTTCCAATCTCCCGGCATGATGCCAGAAAGCCACACTTCGTTAAAAGTATCAAGTAGGGTTTGCAAAGCCCTCCCTTCCAAGTTACGGAATAAGGAGTTAGGTGTGCCGTCGTGCCCGGGAGTAGTAGTAGTGTTTAAACGTTCAATGGAGGCCAGCAGCTCTGCCATGGTGAGGTCAGAAGTAATCCCATCGGGGGCTCTGTTACCGATAAGTCAGGTGGAGACGTAGCGGTGCAGTCATGGTTTGTAAAAAATTGACGGGCCGCTTGTTGTGCAAATGTGTCCTCATTCACATTTAGCGCGAGGCGAATGCTCTCTGTGTAATCTGCAACCTGAGAAGGGCGCTCCATGGCGTGAAACACTCTCCAAAGATGTCGATAGCATAGATGCCATAGTTCGCTTTGTATAATCTGTATAATCTATTTCAGATCAAAAAGCTAGTACTCATTGGGAGTGAGACAGCTGATGATGCTACAAAACTTATTATGAAGTCTGTAGTGAAGACTCCTGTGGCCCTCAGGTACACATTGGAAGGGCGGGGCAATAAACAAGAAATTAAGAACCTATGGCTGTAAAGCGCAATTGTCTGAAGGTTATAGACTTTTTGTGAACACACCATCTAACTGCAGAAAATAGCTACTTTCAATCCACCTGGTGTGGTTTCCTGCACTTTCGTTATCAATCGCTGGGTAGATATCCAAATTTAAAGGACTATAGGTACCAAATTTTGCCTGTGTGTTTTCTTCTTTCAAATCATGCGTTAGGAATTCTATACATGTGCGACCACTGAATAATTTATAATTGAATTTCTTCTTGACACTGTTTTGGTTTCATCAGTTTAACGATGACTGTGACGCGTAGTTGGTGTCTAAGTCACAAACGGCATAAAATATCGGATGTATAGTTGCTGACAGGTCATTTTTTGTCCCTCCAGGTCTTGGAAGAGGCTGAATTAAATGTCGTAGTTAGTTAAAACTACATATCAGCAATTGTATTACAGTTTTTCTAGTTAAATCATGTGATCAAAGCATCAACTTGACGACAGTCGTCGTTTGGTCGATGAAACCAAAACAGCATGAGAGACGAAACTCGGTTACAAATTATTTATCGGTTGAAGGCAAATACCACCCGGTAATTCATGTATTTTATTATCTAACGCATAGTTTGACAGAAGAAAAGACGTAATAATATAACTTTAGGCTTCTATAGCCCTTTATTGGCTCGTGCGCCTTTCGGTTATTCTTGTTATGGATATTTACGCTTATTATGGTTATGAATATTAATAGCAAAAAAAATTTGCTGATATTTCAAGCATTGCCCATTGTAGCATCGCATACGGCTATGAAGCATTTCCTGGAAGATGTGACGAATACTGTGCAAAGTGATTTCTACCCACCATACTGATTATCGATTAGATATGTCTGTTTTTTTTTTTTACTTTTACAGCTGCTGTGCAGTGCAGAGTTACAACAGCCTCCATGGAAGGTATTAACAACAGAGTGGCTGCGTTTTTGTGGGGGACAAGAGATAGGGATGGCGGTCGAAAAGCTAAAATGAAGGGGGTGAGCCCTTCACCCTAGTAATTGGGGCTTCATGAACAAGAATGCCCAAAAATGAACTTCGAATGTCTTGGAAAAACAAATAAATAAGAAGCATTCTTCTTGCATTGTGATGCCAGATATTTGGAATGTAATTTCAGTAGTAACATGAACACAAAAAATACTGATGTGAAGAAAGCCTCTCTGCGGTGGCAAGGTGGGCCTTAAGTCCAATTGGGTCGGTGGGCCCACAGACATACAGCTATGTGTTCTATATGGGTTTCCATTGTTGACTTCCCACAAGTGTCCCCTAAGAAGCCCGTGGGGCTGTTCTGGTAGACCCTGTGGGGACAGCATAGGAGGACCATGCACGGGTAGCCGAAGCGGGGGCCAATTAGGGCAGCCCATGTGGGACCACAACGTGCTAACCCAAGGGAGTCCGGAACGGGCTAGCAGAGTGGTGCTATTTAGTAAGCCCAATGGGCTTCCCTTGTTGGTCCGCCCCGATGCCGAGTTGCCAATCCCGCACATATCCCACGTCGGGCCCCTATGGGCAGCCCATGCCGGGCCCACAAGAGCCCCCAATTCAAAGCCCCATTTGTGCTACTCGGGGCGTTTCTAAAGAAAAAATAGCTTAGATATAAATGACAAAAATTGGTCGTGCGCCATTCGCGACTCGCACGTCTTTCAAGAACACACATGTTTGTTAAGTTCGGACATGGCGCGTACGCTAGCTGTCTGACGCTCATAGATTTCCCAAAAGTCTTACACGACCCATGGTCTTTTGCTGTGTGACTGGATGCAAGTTCGACTCGAAACGGAAGGGAGAACGAACTTCAACCCACGGGATTCCTACAGCCAGAACAATGAGCTCAGTGGCTGAAAGTTATGTTTAGCAAAGGCTTGGTCGCTGAATAACACGCCACGGTGTTAAGTACTCTGCAACAAAGCCTTTGATTTCAAGTGACTACAAGGAATTATGTAATGCTCGTAAACTAAAAAGAGGTGGGACTCCGAGCGTTTCTCTCTACTATCCAGAATACTGCGTGTTTCAGGTGAAAATTCGTTCTGACATTTTAAGAAATAGGCTTTTTAAATTTTAAGAGAGCTTTTTTCGGCATAGCATTGTCAGTGGGTTGCACGTCAGATTACACTTCGTTAACTAAAATCAATTATTTAACTTTAAAACTTCTAGTCGATCTCATTATTTATTGAGGCGCGTAACACATCGTAAGTAATATCCATGCACATCAGATTTTGAGAATTTAGAAAACACAGTTACACTCGGTGCTGTGGCCCAACTAATCATTCCTGCTTCACGCTAAAATACGAGTACATGCGCTTTCGGATAAATCGCAGGCAAAGTAGCCCTTCCAAAGGACCAAAATTTTAAATATCCAAAATTTGCTACCCGCCGCGGTGGTTCAGTGGTTAGGGCGCTAGGCTACTGACCTGGAGTACCCGGGTTGGAACCCGACCGCGGCGGCCGCGTTTCGGTGAAGGCGAAACGCTAAGGCGCCCGTTTGCTGCGTGATATAGGCGCGTCTAAAGATTCCAAGGTGGTCGAAATTACTATGCCAGCCACTTCGCGATGACAGCGTGGCGGCGCGTTTAGCCGTGGCACCAACGCTCCGCCAGCAGCGCGCATGCGCGGAGTAATGTCATAGCCCGCAGCTGGTGTGCGCGCTGCGCGACTCGCCACTGCGCCGACGGCGAAGCAGACGCTATCTGCCTCGTCAGTTGTGCGCATGCGCGGAGTGACGTCAGAGCACGCAGCCAGTGTGCGCGCCTATATTACGCTAGCATTTCGAGCCTTCAGTGTGCCGGTGCCGTAGCCACCGTGGCAGGTGCCGGCGGCGCGGCGCGCCGGCGAAACCATTTGGGGGAAGAGTGGAGAGGGGGAGAGTGAATCCACGTCCACGGACGACGATGAAAAAGAACGCCCAGAAAAACCCAGCGGCGAAAGATTGACTTTGCAATTTGACTGAGCGATTTCCACTCGGGCAGCTGTAGCTATCGTGCCACTGCAGGTTTAACCACAGCTTAACGACAGCCATTTTTCCGGAGCCCTCAACTATGGCACCTTTTTCTTCCTTTCTTTTCTTAGTCCCTCAGTTATCCCTTCCCTTAAGGCGCGGCTCAGGTGTCCACCAATATATCAAGCAGATACTCCGCCATTTCCTTTCTCCAAAAACCAAATGCCCAATTTTCAATTTTTTTTTCTTCAAAATTTGCTAGACCATGGTTGGTTACAGCGCCTCAAAAAATATGGAAACATGTTGTAATAGTTCAAAGATTATCTATTCAATATTTGTAACCCATATAGTTATGTAGCTTCTATACTTATGAAGCTTTATTCTGGTACGCTGCACCACTGACATTGCTATGCCGAAAGAAGCGCGAAGGCTATTTTTAAAGATTGCAGAATATCTTATGTGAGACACCGGGTATATGCAGCCACCTGCGACGGTGACCGCGAAGCTATATATGCTGTTGTATGAAAACTGCAAGCCTTCATTCTGTGGCCGCCGCCCTTTGCCCATGCTGCTTCTAAGCTGCTAAAGCTGCAAGCAGCTTTCCTCAGCACATCGTCACTGAGTCTCTGCTAGCAAGCTACACCTTATCCGGAACTCCACAGGTCTGCGAACATAGACGATTAAACCAGTACGATGATCATATGGTAGAGCCGGGATCCTCAAAAGCGAAAACTAGCACTACGAGTTCTGCGGAGAACGCGATTTCTGTGCACAGTACCACACTAATATTAATCTTCTATAAAGAAGGCGAAAAATGCAGCAACAAACTGATATGTTTACCCAGCCGCCACTTCCACGATTCGCTCAGTGAACAGCTTTTTTTTCGGGTACTTATGCGCATGCGTTCACAAAAAGAACTTAGCAAGTTATTATTTTCCCAATCGTGCGCTGGTGCGCACATGCATGATATGACATCATGCATGATATGACATGTATGACATGATATGAAACAGGCATGATATGACACCATGCATGTTTCGCTGAATTGCCGCTTCGTCGGCACAGAAAGGCAGACGGGCGGACGGACGGACGGACGGACGGACGGACGGACGGACGGACGGACGGATGGATGGATAGATGGACGGACGGACGGACGGAATGAAAGAGTGCCCTTTGAAATGGGATGAAGCAGTTGTCATCAGGCTCATTTTTTTTCATTGAATTGTCTCTTATATCTTTAAGGTAGTGTGAACCAGTCATATATTTGCCATATTATTTTAATGTACTTTTGAGCCGCAAAACTTCCAATTGCTTTTTGCTAACTTCCACACCAGGTTCAGTCACATGAACACTGTTATCTCAAATCCTAGTGCCTCAGGAACACTGACTGAGCCTGCTTCGACATTACGATGATTACCCCCACATTCGAGAATAAAACGCTTAATTCTTCCCAGTGATACTAGTAATGCAGTTCCTTGATATTGAAAATATATATAATGTACTCTACTCCCGCTTTTACATTTTTATATATTTATAAACTCTCCTCCTCTCTAGCTCAACCACAACATTGCCACTTTACGCACGTCTGTGCTCAGTATCGCACGTATATGTATCGCACGACATTGCAAGGCCATGCGCGAGGATGACACCATCCGCCTCGTCAGGGCCCTGGCCATAAGTCGAATCCAATATGGTCTCCCAAACCACAATATTTATCACACCGCCGTGTATAGGATCCATATCCTTATCCGTACCCTCTTTAAAACAGCTCTGGGCCTCCTCATGTGTACATACACCACAAGATTGCTTGCACTCGGGGTTCACAACGTGTTTGCGGAAATCCAGGAGGCTCTTCTGAACTCCCAACAGACTCGTCTCCTCACCACGTCGGCGGATAGGGCCATCCTTTTAAAGATAGGCGGCCCACAAGCCACCAGTACCTTAGGACTGACCCCAGTTATTCCCAGTGCTGTCCGCTCACCCTTTACATGGACCCCATCCCTAGCCACATGAACCACGAGTCACAGGCCGCGCGCTGTCAGGCCCGTCTTCACAGCATCCGTAGGCAATACGGCCAAGACACCTCGGCTATGTATGTGGATGTGGCTTCCTATGCAAGGCCCCACAGTTATGCTTGCGCTGCTGTAAATCACGCCAATACCCCTTTTTATGGAGCGTCTATCACGGCACCGAATCGGGCGGACGCAGAAGCCATTGCAATAACCATCACCATCAAAGTGAGCGACACGCAAGACAACGGCACCCACATTTTTACAGACTCTCAAGCCGCCAGTAGAGCCTATACGAGTGACGTGTCCCGCTCACGGCTCTCCGCGTACTGGGCGGCCATCTCCAGTATGATCACGTTCTCACCTGGGTCCGAGTACATGCAGGTCCCGATGGCAATATTAGGGCAGATGTCTTAACTCGAGACTATACCAATCGAGTGGAGCACACTGACTCTACTCTCTACCCTCCTCTCAACTCATTTTTCACCCCCCATAGAGACCCCCCGCATAAATAGGCGTGTCTACCCCCGCCACATAAGAAACTTTCCCCGGAGGCATTCTACCACCTAAGACGTATAACTGTCCCAATCTCCACCACCTACACCGCCTTCACCCAACATTATACGCAGATACACGTCCTTGGTGTGGCGAAATTCCCACATTCACGAACATTGCATGGACGTGCTCAGACAAATCGAACCACTTAAAGCCGCACAAAACGGCGCTGGAACAGTGGGATGTGACGCTGGCCTGCGGCACCCTGGAAGACCAGGAGGCGCAGGTCGCTATCACGAAAGCGTCGGCGGAAACCACTGGAGTCCTGGACTGAGGTCCGCACCCTCAATCCGCTCCAGTCTCTTTTTTACAAATCAATGTTTACTCTCTCTCTCTCTCTACACTCCCGCGCTCTCCTCCTATATTATCCTCTCCCGCCGGCTCTGCGCGTTGCGCACGGCACGCTTCGCAGGCCATAGCGTCTTCCCCGGCCCGGTGGGTTCGCTGGCACACATGAGCGCGCAGTGGTCCAGAGAGCCAGTAGGGTCTAAAACTCACTTGAAGAAATAAATATTTTTCTGTCTGAATGCACGCGCGGAAGTTAGCACTTGTTTTCACGCTCTATTATTAAACTCAACCACTAGAAATTGATGCGGCGTGCGTGAGTCTAACACAAGCCACATTTGTCGCCACGTTCCAGCAACGAAAGCCGAACACGTGAGCGCTTGCGGCGTGAACAATCAAAGCGCACTCAGTGCACCTCAACATGGCAGAGTATTTATTAGCCTAAGATTTACGTTACTTTTATGTTTTCTTCAATACTATTCGGCACACTGACGCCTCGCTAAATGTAGATTCGACCTAGTGCTTCATTTTCGCGGAAATGCTGTTTGTGACGCAATCGAGCGAGGTAAAGATTGCGGTAATTTAGGTTACGAAGTTGTTTCATGAGTGATGTTTCACAAGAATTGCAGTGGCTGCGAAAATGCTGAAATATTTTCTTTAATGCAAGTTTCATGTTCCAGACTGAAAATTTTAAACTTGGCTCCTCAGGGTGGTGCGCGCGCTGTGGCTTTATGGCCTGGTAAATACAAATTTCACGGCTGCTTGAAACGGAACAATTTTATTTCCTATATTTTTTCTGAAACTTATTGACTACTGCAGAAGTGAGCTTGGCCATGGATTTGATTTAAAATTTTTGTGTGATGGCTGGTGCCAAAAGAAGACCTGATTAAGTGGCGGAAAGATGATATTCTCTTGATGAATCATGAACGCTAATTAGTCGAATGCATTTAAGGAGTACTTCACATGCTCGTGCTGAATCAATCTTCCGCAGTGTAAAGTGCAATCAGAAATGATGTAGTCATTCCGTGACTGGTTGAGTCTGCATACGAGCTACGGGATTAACGAATGTGATGTTATTTTCAAAACATCAATAAATGCAGTATATCATAACAACCTCGCCTGCGACAAGTCAAAGCTCGTTTTAAAAGGCGCCTTTTCTGTAAACCGCTCCGCGGTAGAGTTGCGCGCAGTAACGACGGTCGAACGAACGCCTTAATCGTTCTGAAGATTAACATCCTCTGTAATCCCTAGACAGACGATGGAATAACGTCGTTAAAGCTACCACACTAGAGCTCTGGGGCACACGGGAGGAAGGCTGCCATATAAGCTACGAAAATAAACGTGTTATGTGATCTGCACTACGTCAGAAGCACGCGTATTTTCAAACAAAAAGCAATTTACGTCTGCGATGTCGCGGAAACCCACAAAGCGATTTATAAAATTAAAATTGTTATAACACGCGTAATCGGCACGGCAGCAGGCACGAATAGAACACACAGAGCCATGCCATCAAATGAAAAGATTTGCGCGTGAAATGGCGCGCAATGATCGGCGAATTAAGCAAAATTTTCAGCTTTGTGATGATCGCACAAGAAGTTTTAAGTATGTACACTAGTCTAGGTAGCACGAAATGCTCAGTACTTCGCCGAGCACGGTCTGATTTGTCGCAACAAAGTCTTTAAGGGCGGTGTGGTGGATGCACCTTTTCCTATGGTTGATGTCATTTTTTTCTCGAGCAATCGCGAACAGCATGACGCCATTTTCACACCGGCTTGTGCACAGAAATGCACCGGAATCGGGCATTACGTGGCAATATAAGTAAGAGCTCGAATTGTCATCGCGTAACTCAACGGACCTCCACCAGCAGAGGGAGACGGCCTGCGCATGGCGCTGAAGAAAAATGAAACCACAAGAAAATGATCCGTTTGCACGCGTTTCCCGCGCGATGGCAGAAGGAGCCAATCACAGTACAGAAGAACGCCGAGCAGAGAGCCGGGTTAGGAGGTTGTGCTAGAGTCCGAGGCGCGGCGGCGAAGTTCACAGAAATGCGGCACTTTCAAAATCAAGGGCTTTTATCTACCAAGGGCTGCGCGCGCCACATGTCGGCGGCGTCGCGCACTTGAGCGAACGTCGCCATACGGTGGTCCTTGGCGCCTTAGAGCGGGAATGAATAATTAAGAGAAGGGGGCTATGGCTCAATACCGTTATCACTCATCACAGGCACGCATACTTCGGTTCACTAAACTTCTTCGGCCTGCGCATACCTAAAGAGGTAAAAATTGAACCGCCAGTTCTTAAAGACCGCTTTGAAGATATTTAAAAATTTTCTGATCTTGTGAAAGACAGTTATCGTATATTATACACCCATGCGTCTAACGTAAAGATAGTTGGCGCTAAAAACAGTGTAACTTCAACAATTTTTGAGACCAAACGTACACTTGCATTCAGACCTCGCTTATCACAAGCAATGAATACTTTACAATAAGCGAAATATTTTACCTCTTGCTGTGCACACTGGGCTGCTGAAAACAAGTAAATAAACGGCAAAAAGAAACATAAGTGCTATGGCTTTGCTAAAATATTTTGCTAAGCCACTTAACAAATTATCGATGGTTCACAGCCGAAGAATTTATTAGTGCTTAACAGAATCTCTTCCTGGCCATCATGGTCAAAACGACATATATGCACTAGTCATTAGAACGACGGTGCGAAAACATCAACTTTTTCCAAGGAATAACATAATGCAAAAAAATTGCAATTCTCTCAGCAGAATACGTTCTTAAACTTCGTGCGCGGCGAATTTTTGTAGACAAGAAAGAGAACTGGCCTGTAAAAGTGAATGTACCGTCGCTGCCAAAACTTACCAAGGAATTGTGTTTGTTTCTTAGCCATGTCGCAGACCACTTTTGCACCCTTTGACTCGAAATCCTTGTAAGATAAAAAGAGTGCCTGTCCTCACCTTTGGAGACCATTTGATATCTCATCATCATCACAAGCAGCAGCCTGACTGCACCCACTGCACGGCAAAGGCCTCTTCCATGTCTGCGATGAGTTTGATATCTATTGATGCCTTGACACCTCCTCTATACGGTGCCCTGCAGCTTTTGGCAAACGCGGGACCGGCTTTTGCGTAGGAAACCAAGTGATGTACCTAGTTTTTAGCCCTGTTGCAGAGTGTTTATGGCAACCTTGAAGCTTGAATTCTGTCCAAGGTGAGAAACAGCTCATTTTTCTCTTTTCTTTGACAGTTTTGGATTTTAGGTGTGCCACAACAGCAGCACTTTACGGCTGAGAAGCAAATCCTGTTGCCTGTTGGCTTTTGAGAACAATAGTAGAATTTAAGGTGTTGTATAACGCCTCACATTTATTTTCTTCATAGTTGCACTCACCCCGAATACTATCACTTCGCAAAGCTTTGAAGTGTGGGCGGCCGCAACTGACTGAATACATCCTTTTCAAAAAGTTGCTAATACATGTTTCCTGTAACGCAGGACTTGTTATATGTAGCACCTATTTAGCCAGAATTTAAATCCTCTTAAAACATATCTTAATCATTGCTCTCATAGGAACCACTGACATAGTTTACGGAATACTTGGTGCAATAAAAGTTTTATTTTCATCAATATTGTCATTCACTTCGACCCAGAAAAAGTCTCCAAATAAGGTTTCCGTAAGCCTGTAATTAACTCATTGATTGCAGTATAAAAAGCAGAGTTTCTATTAATTCACCTTCTTGCCCTTGAAATGCCTGTGCTTCTGAGCGGAGCATGTAGTGCGATATTAGTAGTGTCACAGTTATTAATATATAGTTTGCGCCTCTTCGTTAAGCAATATCCAGAAAGCTTCTTCGCTGAAAACACAAAACCGAAACTAAACATCCTGGAAACTGGTGGCTTCACTTCTAATTTTTTCAATGAAAATGGCAGGTGAAAAACAATATAAAGTAAGCGAAAAAAGCTGTAAGTACAATAAAATATTACAAAGAGATTGAAATGTCGATACATTCATGTGCACTTCTTCTGCATCTACTTAAAACCTCCTTTTGCGATCCACGTTTGGAGTACTGTTTACCTCCTCACTTCTTTCTTCGTCTAATTTTTTATTTCTTTTGTTTACTTCTTTTAGATCAACAAATATTGTACATCCTAGAACCGAAGTTGTTCAGAGAGCTATCGCGTTTCCTCCATCATCAAATTTTTAAAAGGAAGTACCGCAAGTTCTTTTTTTGTATTACGTGCTCAGCAAATGCTAAAGCACTTGTTCTTAGGCGTTATGAAACATTACATTAGATACCAAGTATCACATGCCGCGAGGCGTCGATAATGCTTTAGAACTCTTCGCAAGCAGTGAGAACGTACATCGAGAGCAGGGAGAACTCGCTCTAAAGATCTTTAACGATACACCACTTTCTGATCAAAATCAACACTGGTAGCTGAAACCTCTAACCTCCCCTCTCTACTGCGCAAACCACCGCAAAGTTCTCTCTCTCCATGAAGGAAGTGCATGTTGGTGTTCCTTCTCTGTGGCAGTACCCGCCGAGTCTCCATGGTGAACCTTGCTTTCAAAAAATCAGTGGAGCTAACCTTACCGGCTTAAATTAATAATCAGTGAAAGCTAATTGACAATAAAGGCCGAGCGGTCTTGAGCAGCACGCGAAATGTAGCGTTTCACAGCCGACTACACGGTTGGGCTTCTTAGACGACCGTTTGATGTCGGCAAGGTCAAGTGCATACCCGCATTCTTCCGCTTGCGATTTTCGTTTCAACCGTGTTCGCAACATACATCGCGGACTCAGGGCTTTGATAAATACATTCGCTGAAACGCCGCACTTTCCCTATGCTCTACGGAATTCATCGTAAACCGTTTGCTAAACACTGCAGAAAGTACCGCTACAAAACAATGCAAACCAAGGGCAAAAGCCGTGTCGAATGGCGAGTTTCCGTCGCGTTATCTCTACTGGTGGTGGTGGCAATGGTTTTTTTTATTAAAATATTAGTAAAAAGGAAGGAAAAGATTTTTGCTGGCCCCGGCATCTGCCATCGATACTGAAGCACCTGAGCTGGGGCAGCGGAAACAAAGGATAACAGGCAGAATGGAGAAATTAAATGAAATAGGTGAGGGGACAGGAAAAGAGGCTAGGGGGAGAAGTAATATATACAAACTATTCACGCAATAAGAAATCTGTCCAGGTTGTGCGCGTGATTACATCATTTTAGATCAATTAAAACACTGTGCTGGCTACAACTGGAGTGGGGCGTCCAGTTATAAATCGTTCAAGGTAGAACTCGCGGAGCGTTCGGTCACTGCGTGTAACTACCTGACGGAGAACAGACGGGACGTCAAGCCCGTGTGTTCGAGAAATGCACAGAGGCTTACGAAAGTTCG
Source organism: Amblyomma americanum (assembly GCA_030143305.2). Taxonomy (NCBI): domain Eukaryota; kingdom Metazoa; phylum Arthropoda; class Arachnida; order Ixodida; family Ixodidae; genus Amblyomma; species Amblyomma americanum. Next base: position 272,703 of record JARKHS020020429.1, read on the forward strand.
CTCACGAGTGCGCACACTGCCTTGCGGCCACAATAGCGTCTTGGTGGAGTCTGGTAGTATGCCCTGCGCCCTATAGGCCGCAAGCATATCGCGACGAGCACGGCGAACGCGGCACAGTGAAGGAGCAGGTGTTCTAGTGTTTCCACTGCACCGCATCCGTCACACACATCACTCGTCGTGGTTCCGTGACGCTCCCGTCGTTCCCCGGGCCACACGCAGCCAATGCGCGCGTGGAGGATCATTACACGTTGTGACCGTGTACGTGCGCGACAGCCGGTGATACTGTCCATGCGCTCACCTCCTGCGATGCGTGGGTCGGGGTGCTGCTTTCGGAGATAGTCGTGGATGGCCGCACGGACGTCCTCCAGCGCAAGGGGCAGATCGCTGGCAGGTAGTTGGTGTGCAGCGGTCGCGAGGTCGTCAGCTTCTTCGTTGCCGGCGATGCCGCAGTGACCGGGCACCCACTGTGCAAGCATGGCACATCCTCTCAGCGCGAGGCGCTCGATGCGCGAGCGAATTTCCCGCACTAGTGGGGTACCGCGGCCGTTAGATTGCAGGCGGCTGAGGGCGGCGCGGGAGTCGCACAGCAGAGCACTCCTGGGCGGCGGAGGGCCGAGGGTGAGCAGCAGGTCCAGCCCGAGCCGGATCCCCATCAACTCCGCCGTGGTGGAGGAGCCCAGGAAGGTTGCATGTTGCTGGCTGTGCAGTCGCAGGGCGGGGATGGTAGCCGCCGCTGCAAGGGAGCAGTTGTATCAGGCCACTGAGCCGTCGGTATAGACGAGGAGGTGGTCCTGGAGTTCCTCGTGTATGACGGCACTGGCCAGCTGCTGCACAGCACAGAGGGATGTGCTCCGCTTTCCCGCAATGCCGACGATCTCTCGCTGTACCTCTGAGGTAGCAGGCCAGGGCGCGCAGGAGCCGTAGGAGGGTGGGCCTTGTGTCAATTGCTCATACTCGAGCAGCGCCGTGCCCATTCAGGAGCGCGCGGGTGCGAGCGCATACGCTGCAGCAGCGAGCTGCCGTTCGGTGCGCGCTGAAGCCGGTCGATGTGATTCAGTGGTCTGCGCGCTGCTTAGTGCTCAAGTGGTCACGCTCCTTCCTCGGCCAACGTTGAGGCGCACTGTGAGTTTTTGGGCAGGGCTAGGCACACACGCAGGGACATGTGGTGCTGGAGCTCGAGTTTCTTCCAGCACGGCTTGCGCACCGTGACCGGCGGCAGCGTCAACACCACCGACGTGTCAACACTACCGACACGCACTGTCACCACCACGCACTCCTGGGCGTCAGATGTCGCCGCCGCCGAGCCGACGAGGGTGTGCTGGACTTCCTGCCGTACGTATATCGCGCACCTTGATTTCCCGGGGCGATGAGATGTGACACAACAGGGCACTGCGGCACAGGTGGGTTCCTCGCATCTTGTGGCTGAGTGGTAGCCAATGTAGCCAAGTAGCCGCATCTGGGGCTCCCCGTCATGTGAACGTACGTACGTCTCCTGCAGCGCGATAACTTCCGGCGAATCCTGATGCGATGCGAACTCGCATTTAGGCGTGCCGCACCGTAAGTGAGCGCACGTTCCACTGCAGGATGGATGGTATGTGGGAGGGAGTCCGGCGGCTAGCCATCATGCTGGCTTATCTGTGCGGGAGCACCCGCTGCTTCTAAGCAAGCCCGGTGTCCATCGGTGCCCTCCGGGAAAAGTAAGCTGAGGGCGCGCAACGCCAGCTTTAGGCGCCCAATCTCCGCGTCCCGTGCGTCAGGGGGCTGGCCATGAGAAGCGACCGCAGCTCGGGCCGTGCTGTACGCGACGCCGGGCAACCGGATCGTCGCTGCCGCTGCCGGCGCTTCGATTGCTGCTGCTGCTGGGGTGCTCCCCTGACTGCCTGCACATAAGAAAGCGCGCGCGGCGACTGCTGATGTTGCTTGGCTGAGGCCACTGTTTCAGCCTGGACGACGGCTCGGACAACCCGCCTAGACATCGGTGCCATGGATGTGGCCATTAAAGTGGCCACGTGACGCTCTCGCTGCCAGGGCGGGCACGCTGGGTCAATGGCTGCGTGCCGCCCCCCGCAGTTAATGCAGCGGGGCTAGCTCGCGCAGTTACCAGGCTCGTGGGACCCGCCGCAGCGCGTGCAGCAGGCAGAAACACGACACACCTCAGTGACATGCCCCAGGCTGGCGCACTTGGCACACCACACGGGAGCGGCCGGGGACGACAGGGACCGACCGCAAGCCTGCGCTTGAATATGGTAATGAACGCCGGTGGTGTCGGCGACGCAAAACGGAGAGCGAGTGGGCTGCCCGACAGAGACGGCGATACCATCGGCACCGTTGACTCCGTCGCCGCTAGCAGCTCCTCTGCCGTCCGGCGCCCGTACACACCGAAGACCAGGCCGGAGCTTTGGTTCCGAGGAGGAGGCTCCATAGCGCAGACCGGCACGCCGCGGATGACGTCTGTGGCTAGCAGGGCCTGGAGAGCATCGCTGCTCCCCGCGTCCACTTCCACTACATTCCGCCGCATGTTTACCCGGACGGCGAGGACGCCCGAACGGGATCCGATCTCCTCGGCCAACTCCCAGCCCTGTTCCCTGGTGAAAGCGGTGCCCCGGTTCGCCTGCCGAAACAGCACTGTCCCCACCAGGCTGGACGGTACCTCCACGGCAGCCGCGGCTCGCTCCAGGACAGCTCTCCGACGCCGCTGCGCCTTGGTAGCGATTGTGCGCCACGGGACCAGGCTGGCCCCAGCATCAGCGTCGCCGCTGTCTGCGGCGTATTGCTGCGGGGCGCCGAGGAGTTTGGCGCGCTCGCTGCCAGCAGACGATGCCCAGGCCGCAGCCTGGTCTGGTGCGGCGGGATTTTGCGAGGCCGCACCCGGTTTTCTTCCGGACGCCGTCGGCCCAGCAGCGACAGCAGCAGCAGCAGCAGCAGGCTGGAGGTGGGCTCCATGGGGCTCGTGCTGGGCAGGCCCTGCTCCTTCGAGTGAGGAGGGAAAGGGAACAGTGATGGTGGGGAGGCTTCGAGCTTTCCGCTTGGCCACCGCGATGTCCCTGTTGGTTTCCGCGTCCCTCTCCTCCTCGGACCCCGTTGAGCGTCGCCGTCTCTCCTGAAAGGAGTAAGTTCCAGCATGGAATTCTTCTCTCAATGGAAAACCGAATACAAAACAACTTTCTCTTTAAAACGACCGTCAAAACGATTGCGCGCTAACACCAGCGAGTTTTGTGGTCGTTGTTGCAGCTTACCGAGATCTCTTCTGCAACCCTATCGCGCTTTCTGATACGAAGCCAGCGATGCCGCTGCCGGCCAACTTTCACGCGATGCGGATTTGATCCCCGCCACGGTACCTGTGCTCTTCCTCTGCCTTTTGCGAAACAATACAAAACGCCTAAGCGGCTCCGCCTACGGCGCTGGCGCCTATGACTTTTGGCGATGGTTGATTCCACTGCGAAATGCTACTTTAAGCGGATAAATTAAAGTTTAATTATCTTTCTACGCAAAAGCTTTCATTCTCGATTTCCTCATATTGCGGGTTCAATATGTTCTATGGCAGCTACCGGCCCCGAAGCGTGAGGGCATGTTCATATGTTATGCATATGCACAGAACGTTTTACGGAACTTTAATTTCAAAGAAAGGCATACCGCTCGGCAACCACCATGTGCGAGACTCGTGTCCGCAGGTCGGAGAAACCTTTGTGAAGGCTGCAAGATTTGAGAACGCGACACATTCGAGGTGGTTGTAAAAGCTCTTTCGTGCTCATGGGTGTTCTCATAAAAGAGCACACCATTTCTGAAGGGTGCGTCCGCAGGCCATTCACTGCTCGAGAGCGTTGTACAATCATTACCAACAGGCTGAGTTGGAATAAAATAATTTTTTCTGTCTTGTCTTTAAGATTATATTTACGCTTGAAACGCATTGAACGAAAGAAGCAGGTCATTCTAGGACAGCGGCCGCGATGGCCCGGTTGTTATGGCGCTCGGCTGCTGACCCGAAAGACGAGGGCTCGAAGCCGGCTGCGGCGGTCGAATTTCAGTGGAGGCGAAATTCTAGAGACCCATGTACTGTGCGTTGTTAGTGCACGTTAAAGAAATGCAGGTGTTCGGATAATCCGGAGCCCTTCACTGCGGCAACCCTCAGAGCTTGAGCACCGTTGGGGCTTTAAACCCCATAAACCAAACTAAACCATTCTACGACGACATTGTCACATACTCCAAAGCCTTTGCAAACCAGGCAAGGCACTCGAAGAAGCGCCCGTGCGCTTAGCCTGGTGTGCAGTAGAACAGAGCATAAATGTTTGCTTGTCAGCGTTGTTTCTTTGCTCTCTCTCTGTTTCGTCCGGTTGCGCTGTTCCACCAAGTATAAACATATGCCAACAAGCGCAAATTTCCGTCCTTACACAGAAATATTCTCTTGATTGCCGCTGTAGTGCGTGGAATTTTGCGCGCTCAGCGCTGCGCTGTCCTTTCCGCTCTGAAGATGGGATCTGGCCGGAGAAAAAAAGAATTGAACGCGCTGTAATTTTCCTCTACTCGTGTAAAACTTTGGGCCAGGCCATAACGGGGGGGGGGGGGGGTTGTAAAAACGTATAAACTGTGGATGCCTTATATGTGTGCGTACCACATTAGTGCGAAGTAAGAAAGAGACGCGATGCGTCTCATCATCATAAACCTGATTACATCCGCTGCAGGACAGAGAGATATGGCATATATTTCCAATTAACCTCTTTGTGCACCATCTCCGGCCACCTTATCCCAGCAAATATGTTAATGTCATCCCCGCAGCTAACTTTCTGTCGCCCCTTCTACGCTTGCCTTCTCTTGGTGTGCACTATGTTAACCTTAGCGACCATCGATATTTTTCATTCGCATGTCGGTGTGTCACGGATCTCTCCGGAGAACACTCGGACCGAAAGAACGGACTAGGCGACGGGTGTACCCACACAAACGCACATTTAATACAGCCTACGTGATACACAAAACTAACAAAACTAACACAAAACACAAAGACTGTAACTAAACACGACCCGGGCACACTGCTGTCAGCGTCTACTATTAGCGTTCAGCGTTCGTGCTCACGTTTGGTTCGGTGTGGCTGCGGCGCTGTATGGATCCCGTATCCGGCGTCGAGGCGGTGATCGACGTACTTGGGCTTGCGTTGCTGGCGGCGTTCGACGCGCTTGGGCTGGCGTCGCTCGCTGCGTCGTAAAAGCTCCAGGTCCAAGCGCCCGTGGAGGTGATGCCGGTGTTGTTGGCTTTGGGGGCACGACCCGGATGGGTGCAACAGCGCTGGAGACACACCTGGCCGTACCAGGTGATAGCGTCCTCCGTTGACTCCCCGGAACGGGCTCAGGCACGGCAGGAAGTCCACGATGCGTTGCCGTAGAAAGCGAGCTCACCGGAGCAGTAGCCGGCGTCGCTCTCTTCCAGCCAAAGCGTCCCTGACCCGCCGGAGCCTCCGCTTCTCTGCTGTTGCCCCCAGTCCCTCGCTCTCACTCGCCTTTTTATAGCCTCGGTGTTAGTCCACGTAAGCCTTGTCGTCGTCTTCTCTTCCCCACCAATCTATCTCTCTTCACCTCAACGAATGCTTCTTCATCCTCTTCTTAATTCTTCGGTTAATTCGCGTCGTCTTCCTCACACCTTTTTCCTTTAAAATTTAATTTAGGCTCCTTAATATATGTGACAAGGGCCCCCTCTCTCAAGAGTTTTTCCATGAAAAACTGCTCACGTCATACTCATCTTCATGCAATCCAGCCAACCGACTATCTTCTGTGGCGATTCTGGACCCGGCCCACAACACACCGCAGAGGTCCAGCACACACCAAACGCACACCACGAACACAGCACACCAAATTGCGTTTTCACAACACTAACACACCTCTGCCGCTGTCCGTACAGAGTCCTTAATAAACATGTTCGTGTCCACAACACCCTCCCTTGTATAATCACATAACTCCAACAACAGCAACAACAACAATAAGATAAATCCCAGAGATACATTAACACAACAACAGCAACAAATCAACTACAACACCAAAAAGTAACAGTCCAGAGATACCTAGATCTCTTCACTTGGCTCTACTCATGAAGTCCGCTCCAACGTTATCTTCTGTCTTCATTGAAATCGGGGTTTATTAGTACCTTATCCCAACCTACAGTTTTCTTCCCACTGCATGTGGGCATCTCGACAACATCATCTGTCTCCTCGGCTACTACCGAGCATGCTACGTTGGGGGTGCACTGTACGGGAATTCTTTCTTCGTACTTTTTCAACATGTTTGCATGGAAACCCTTCTTGGTGTTATTTATCAAGAACTCATAATCCATGTCATTTTTCTTTTGCGTCACAAGGTAAGGGCCCTTTCACTGCATCAGTAACTTATTATGATCCGTGTGTAGCAAGATGAGAACTTTGTCGCCTGGATTAAGATTCCTGTGAGTGGCTTTCTTGTCATAGTAGCCCTTATAGCGTTCGCGCGCCCGTTCCAGACCTTGATGTGCAAGCCTGCATGTTTCTTCCAACTTCTCTCGCCACTCAAGAACGTATGTGTATGTTGTCTCGAGATCTGATGCAATCTCCTTATTAGCCCACAGCTCCTTGAGTATTGTAAGTGGACCTCTAACGGTTCTCCCATATAACATCTCGAAAGGCGAGAAACCAATACTCGTTTGTGGTACTTCGCGGTAAGCGAACAAAAGAGCTGGGAGATATCTATCCCAATCAGTAGGTCTCTCCTGGCACATTTTCTTGATCATATTTTTGAGGGTGCCGTTGAACCGCTCTACAAGCCCATTACACATGGGATGGTAAGGCGTCATCAGTAACTGTCTTACTGACAAAAGGCAGTTAACCTCCTTCGTTAGCTCCGATGTGAAGTTCGAGCCCCGGTCACTCAAATTTCCCTCGGGAACCCATAACGCGAAAACATTTCAACAAGACCCTCCGCCACTTGGATACTGTCAATAGTTCTGAGTGGTACAGCGTCAGGATAACGAGTGGCGACGTCAACTAGAGTAAGCACATATCTATTGCCTTTGGCGGATACTGGTGAGATTGGCCCCACAATGTCAATCGCCACTCGCTGAAACGGTAGGTCGATGGTTGGCATCTTACCCAGAGGTACGGGACCAACTCTTCCCTTCGGAACTGTGCGCTGGCACACGTCGCATGAGCAAACAAAGCGCTTAACGTCACTCTGAACACCCGGCCAAAAGAACTCCTCGGTGATCCTAGACACCGTTTTTTGAACACCCTGGTGTCCGACCATAATGGCGTCATGTCCTAGGCGTAGCATGGTCTCTCGCATATCTCTTGGTGACTCTAGCTGTTCGACCCGCCTTCCTGAACTAAATATGCATTCCCAGTGCAAAAGACCATTTACCAATTGATACTCGAATGACGTACGACTCTTCTTTCTTTTCACCTATTCCCCGACTCTTTGGAGCAGGTCTTCAAGCTCGGGTCTTCTTTTTGCCTAATTACAATTTTGCCAGGTGTTACGCTCAGGCACATAACAGGAGTGGAGAGCGGACGCTGCGTTGCTTGGGCTGTCGCTTGAGCTCTTGTCTTCACTGCCGACGAGAAGCTGACTGCACCCGTCTGAGCTGTCGCGGGCCTTTCCTCCTTTGTATGTTCTTCAACGTCGAGCATCCTCCACTCGGGATCGGGGTCTTCGACACCTCTTGCACCCGTAATGTTTCCCAAGATGAGATCGTAAATGGGTTGGTCTACGCATTTTGCCACTACCTGTCCAGTATAATATAGCGTGGACACTAGAATCCTTGCTTCAGGAAGGTACCTTACTGTGCTGTCTACCAGAGTGACGACCGACGCTTCCCCTGTAAGATCCTCGTCTTTCACCAGGTTTCTACGAACCAAGACTGCGTTAGCTCCGCTATCTCTAAGCACCAATATAGGAGGGTCCCCTATTTGCCCAACCACCACTGGCATTGCTGCTTTCGACTTGGGTGTTCCACTCACTGCCTCATTTTCCAGCGGCGTTTGCTCTCCTTTCAGCTGTGGAACTTCAGATGGCGTGACAAGTTCTACCCTTGAGTCGACAACGCATGCAGCTCGGTCCTGCGTTCTGTATCGGCACTCATCCAGAGTATGACCCCTCCGCTTACAACCTTGACACACAATCTGTGTTTTTTGGGCAGCGCTACTAGTCCGACAGTCAGCTGCACGGTGTCCCACCTTGCCGCAGAGAAAACATCTCACTGGCGCCTTAGATGCACCGCTATATGATCTTGGTTTTGCCGCATCTGTCTCTAAGGTCTTTTGGGTTTCCTCATTTGCCTTACTCAAATTTCTTAGCCCTTGAGCCTCGAGGAATAGGTCTGCAGTGTCGGCGAACTCTTCCAATGAACACAACTTTCCTTCAGGAATAGCGCTAGCTTTGAGCTGCAACATGCTAAAAATTGCTCTGTGACCAGCTTGTCACGCACCCCTTCAAAACTCTTTCCTGTGTTTGACATATCAAGCCACCCGTCAAAATAGTTGGTCAGCCTGCAGGAAAACTGCTTAGCGGTTTCCGAATCCTCAGGTTTCACGTTGCGAAATCTCTCACGAAAACCCTCCTGCCGTAAGCCTGAATCTTTGGAGGAGTGCCTTTTTGACTTTCTCGTAGTCCATGGAATCAGCAGCAGGCATCCTTCCAAACACATTCAGCGCCTCTCCGACTAAACACATGCTCAATGCCGTGGCCCATTCACTGCGCTCCCATCCTTGCCCCAAAGCTACCGCTCGAATCTTGCAGATATCATCCAAATCATCTCTCTTGTCATTAAAAGGAGCCATCAGCTTCCTTGGGCAAACTCTGGCCGGTCTAGGAGATTCTGTACCCGCTAAGGAACGCTGATCATTGTTCGTGATCTCCTCATATCCTCCAGCGACATAATAATAATTATTGGTTTTGGGGGGGGAAGGAAATGGCGCAGTATCTGTCTCATATATCGTTGCACGCCTGAACTGCGTCGTTAGGGAAGGGTAAAGGAGGGAGTGAAAGAAGAAAGAGGAGAGAGGTGCCGTAGTGGAGGGCTCCGGAATAATTTCGACCACCTGGGGATCTTTAACGTGCACTGACATCGCACAGCACACGGGCGCCTTAGCGTTTTTCATCCATAAAAACGCAGCCGCCGCGCTCGGGTGCGAACCCAAGAACTCCGGATCAGTAGTCGAGCGCCCTAACCACTTGCGCCTGTTTCCACAAAATAAACTCCTCCCGTTCTATCCTTCTTTTCTCCTGTTCTTCTGCCTCGCGAGCTCTTTTCTCTTCTCGCTCTTCTGCCTCGCGAGCGTCTGCGCGTGCTTGCGCCCTTTCCTCTCTCTGCCTATCTGCCTCCTCTTTCTGATGTGTTTTTTTCCTGACCCTTACCTGCGGTGTTCCCTTTTGGAGTGTTCCTAAGGCATTCTTTCCTTCCTCTCCCATTGTTGACGGATGTCACATTGCTCTGCGCTATCGCCACTCTCATTGCCATCCTGAATAGACTTACTACAGTACAGATTTGTGCACCACTCTTCAGCTACATTATCTATTTTATTCATATTGCTAACGCCATAGCACTCTTTGTCGCATAACGCATGCATCTAATTTTTGACTCTGCTTAGCTCCTTTTTACCGCTCTTAGGCCTCCCTTCCATAGGTTGTTCCATATATCAATCTGGAGCCCCGGTTTCCTAGATAGTGATCAATTTCCTCCATATTAAACTTCCATATTGCCGCGAACATTGACTAAATTTGTTAGCTCTGCCATTACTTTTTGTATGTGGGGTTACAGGCTTTCTTCTTTTGACATTTCCTAACCAAATATTTTGTCTGCTGAAAAAGTTTTCCCGTATTCTGTCTAGCGATCCGTCCACCTGCTTGTACTGAGCATTCCGTAATTGGAGCTGTAAGACTATAGTTTAATTCTTCAACATTAGGGTCGTCATCCTCAGAGCCAAATACCTGTTCTCCAATGAGATCCTGTATTTCTCTGCTTGTTTTTGTTACTGTTAGGTCGTTATTGGGCTTCCGCCTAACTAGTTATTTCCGTTTCCTCAAGTCTAAGCTAATTCAACACCGTACCATTCTATCGGCTCTGCAACGCACCTTTCTCAAAGTCTCCACGTTGTGCACGATTAGTGCTCTTCAACGTGCAGTTCCTTTTTGTCCCGTTTGCTTAAAAATGTATTCATGATCTGTAAATTGATTCTCTCTGTGAATTCCACTACAAACTCCCCCTTGTTATTCCTAGAGCATATGCCATAGTAGCCCACTGTCTTGTCGCCAGCCTGTTTCTTGAATACCTAGGCATTGAGCTCGCCATCAGATAGTGTACTGCGTTTCTACTTTCCTCATCGCCAATTCCGTGTCTTCATAGAAGCTTTCGACAATCTGGTCATCATAAGTGCATGTAGACGCGTAGGCGCGTACTACCTTCAGTTTGTGCCTCTGATTAAGGTAATTACGATAGCTGCCACTCTCTCATTAAGACTATAGAATTCATCTATGTTGCCATATTTATCCTGAATGATGAATCGCACAGCTAGTTCTCGTCTGTAGGCTAATGCGCGATATCACAGTACGCGCCCGCCCTTAG